>JAFVLL020006364.1:0-11153 GCA_021397915.2 Tor tambroides | reverse complement strand
ACTGGGGCCTTAGTCAAGGTGGAGGGAATCATGAACAGTTCCAAATACCAGTCAATATTGGCACAAAACCTTCAGGCTTCTGCTAGAAAGCTGAAAGTGAAGAGGAACTTCATCCTTCAGCAAGACAACAACCCAAAGCATACATCCAAATCAACAAAAGAATGGCTTCACCAGAAGATAAAGTTTTGGAACGGCCCAGCCAGAGCCCAGACCTGAATCCGATTGAAAACCTGTGGGGTGATCTGAAGAGGGCTGTGCACAGGAGATGTCCTCGCAATCTGACAGATTTGGAGTATTTTTGCAAAGAAGAGTGGGCAAATATTGTGAAGTCAAGATGTGTCATGCTGATAGACTCATACCTAAAAAGACTGAGTGGTGTAATAAAATCAAAAGGTGTTTCAACAAAGTATTAGTTTAAGGGTGTGCACACTTATGCAACCACATTATTATTATTATTTTTTTTTAATTTTTACTCCACCTTTCCTAAAAGATTTCAGTTTGTTTTTTAATTTAGTTGTACAGGTTATAGTTTACATTAAAGGTGGAAAAAGTTCTGAAATGATTTATCTTGGTCTCATTTTTTTACATCACAGAAACCTGGCATTTTAACAGGGGTGTGTAGACTTTTTATATCCACTGTATATGCTTGTTATGACTTTCAAGTGATGGTAGCTGCCAACTTGCATTTTATGAATCACTAGAGACAATGGTTTCATCCAAATAAACTTATTAACTATTCTACTGAAGGAAAAAAAGTCATCAAAGTCATCAAATAACAAAAACATTAGTGCTGATACCCATAATTAACACTGTCTGAATTTGGCTGTTTTTACAGCATTTTTTACAGTGTACTAACCATGAATAGGTAGTAATTATTATATCTGCAAGACTCATAGAAAGTGTTTTAAAATGACAAATGCAATAATTATAAAAATCTAGCATAATTATAAAAAGGCATGACGCGTAAAGTGTGTGTGTGTGTGTGTGCTGCATGTACTTTTTGTCTTACCTTTACTGTCTAAACAAGGACATGTAATATTTATTTACAGGGTGGGGTGACTTCAAATGTTTACTGTTCTCTCACAGTCTGGTTATAAATGCCGAGCTTCAGCCATTATGTCCTCTAAAACTAATGCAGATGATAGTCTTGTGTCCATAAACCATAACTGCTTCCTATCTAACAGAAACAGGAGCAGTCAATGACATCACCCAGATCACCCAGCTACCGGGATCATCTGCTATTTTAAAAAAAGCTTTCTCTGATTGACATTTACTCATTGTGTATTTTACCATGGAAATCGTGTCCCTGAAAAAAGGTTTTAGCCCAGTTCTGTTTAGTCCTGTTTGCTATATCCACCATCTGTGTGAACAGTTTGTTCTTCAAGTCAACAGTCTCTTCCACTTAGACTTTGTAAAACAGAAATAATAAGAAGCTTTTTTCCATTTTCCACTGGTTTCCATTTTCCATTTTGTCTTGGATACTTGTCAGCAGACAAATTTAACAAATCACTCCATGAGTGAACATTTTATTCTTTTCTATAGCTTTTTTGTATTTCTTCATAAATGTCAGTTTGTTCCCATTGTGACAACTTGCCCCATAAGATTTAAACATAATATTTGCTGTAAACTTGTACTTGTACTTGCACCTTATTGTGAGGTGGGCTGTTTTAGAATTAGTACAATGTAAAAAAAAAAAAAAAAAAAACTACAAAAAAAGTCATGTAAAAGGTAATGGCAAAAGTAATGGTAAACGTCATCTATTAATTTTACATTAACCCTAAAACACAATCCAATGCAGATCAAAATACAGGTAAAACATCTGTAAAAAATAATTCAGAAAATCCTTTAATTTTAATTTTTTTTTTTTTGAGTGGATGTATTGAATATTTGCTATTAAACTGCATTTAAATAATAATATGATCTTAGTACTCCATCCAAGTGGACCTTACAATCATTGGGGTCTCATTTGTTCCTATAGGGCAAATACAGTTTTAATCAAAGAAGGGATTTGACCTCTGCTTTGACCTCTGTCAGGATCTATGAAATTAAGGTTGCTCTTTTCCTGCACTCTGGCACCCTCTGGTGGAATGTTTAAAAATCACATTTAAATAAACTTGAGCAGAGGAGTAAAAACAATCCAAATTCATTTGTTACGAATAACCTGTGATGCATATCATAAATATAAACATCTTAACTGGAAAGAATTTTAGAAATATTTTCAAGCACTTGTGATATAATTATGTAAATTAGCATATTTGGCACAAGTGAACTGCCTCATATAATAGCCTAATGCTTATCGTAGATAGTATGGTGTTACGTATGTGTGATATTACCCTTTTTTTAACTTTCTTCTCAACACTCTCCATTATTTTCATAGAAGTATTGTTTCTATCTCTGACGCTTCTGAAGCACAAAGAGGAACACGTGCTCACTGCACTTCCATCCAATATGCCTCTATCAACCTCCAGGGGTCAAAGTTCAGTGCAAAAATGGTGTTGCTTTTTTATTTGACAACTTCAGGGACTACATTACTGTTACTAGAAACCCAAACCTTTCGTTAAAGCTCGTCTTTGACAGGCAATCCAAACTGCATGAAATCATTAGGCCGATTATGTGAACTACACGCATGGATTAACGGGGGAAATTATCCGTCAAGCTGCTTTGCTGAAAAAAGCAGCATGGAAAGTTCAAAACTTATACAGTCAGAGCCTGGAGTTTAAGAAGATCAGGATCATGGATGGTGCTACTAGAGACAGTAATGCTGCAGCAGCAGGGATCAGCATATTGTTGTTGGATGATTACATGGGATTTTGTCAAAGTGGCCTAATAGAAATTCATGTGGCACTGCGTATGTTAGAAAAGCTGCTACTTTTATTTACAGTAGTTATTCCCCAATACTGTAAATCAGAGCTAAACAGAAGAAAATAAAACAAAGCTCATTCAGTCAGAGTTATTACTGTTAACTAAAACTAAAGTACATTTTTTTACTTGAAATAAAAAAATGAAAATATAAAAAAAAATGAAACTTATTTTATTTCAGCTAGTTGCCAAGGAAACTACGTTTATTTGTATAGCCGAAGTACTAAAATAATTGAAACTAAATAAGCTAACACTAATAAACAAAAACAATGTTTACTAAACAAGTCAAAAACAAATGAATAAAACTACAAAAACAGACAATAAAATGACTTCAAAATTAAAGTGAGCACTGAAATCTATTGAAAATATTAACAAAAACTATAGCAGTATATCACATGATGCATTAACACTCCTCTGTAGATCTACAATGTGACCTTAATTATCAGTTGTTCAATCGCTAATGAGTTTTAACAAAGAAACACCTGTGGCCCGGCTCACATTCTGCATTTTTCCATCGTTCCCGCCTATCTCTCCTTCATTTGCGTCATTTTGCAGGTGGACTGGCCCAATGTGTCTGATTCTGTCTTGTAAAACTGACCGAGTGGAAAAATAATGATGTTGATATAAAAGGCTGGATTTGTACAGTCACTTGCGGATGAGAAAATCTTATGTAATGAATCTGGAGAAGGATCTTGCCAGGACATACAGGTGCACGTTATGAAGACATACAGAACTTGAAAGACCAGAGAATGAGGCCAACACGGCTAAGCGGCTCATTTTGTTTATAAAGGGGCACAAGTTATTCTGGATCACATCTTCTCATTCATGGTGAACACTGAATGCATCATGTCTTGTTTTGTGATACTAATGAGTACATCTCATAAAAAGACTTGATGACCTTGATGCTGTCAGCCTTCACCATGCTAACAGTCAAAATTGTAATTGACATGGAAATTTTGGGCATTAGGAGATTTTTTACATTTTCACAATGGCACAAATTATCACAATGCCAGATTGTTCTGTATGGTTCTGTATATATCTTAAAACCTTTATTTTATAAAATCTTAAAACCTTATATTCAAAATTTCAAATCTATGCTTAATATATTTAATTTAATCCTTTGTAGTAATTTTTGTATCTTGGAGATGTTTTGACATGCCCTATATATATATATATATATATATATATATATATATATATATATATAGGGACATGCACAGACATTTTGAGGGGCAGGGGCTCAAGTGGAAAAAAAGGCACTTCTAATATTTATTTTTATTTTTTTTCTAAACAAAACATTAAATTATATTATGGGTGCGCGATATTGACAAAAAAAGTCAATATTTTCTGGTATTTTACCTATAACGATAATTAGACAATATTTTGCTGAGTGTGTTATTGTGCTGATATCTTAAGGACTGCCGTGGACAGCTGACTCCTAAAGTTTTTGATATTTTTCATATTCTTTGTGGTGGTCAGTTCAAAGCAGTGATAGAAATTAATCCTTTCCAATAAGTTTAAATTGATTTTTTACCTTTTATGGACTTTTTTTTTTTTTTTTTTTTTTTTACCTTCATAAAGCCCTTTTTTCTAAAAGTATGCATCCCCTTTTCAGTCAAATTCTTAGATTGAATCAGTCAATTAGAATAAGTCATTTGGGCTGTTACCAAGCAAATGAAATCAGTACTGACAAACTTAATCTTTGCAATGCAGAGAAAACACAGAAGTTGCATTAGAAGTGGCATTTAGATGTATTTATACACTGTTTAATGCAGGACATGAATGCATTTAACCTGCAGTTCCAAATGCAGAAATACTGTTTTGATATTTTAAACATAAAACATTGAATAGTGATATTTGAAATTAATATTATTTTTTTAAAAAAATGAAAAGATACTTTAAATGTGAAATTAGAACTGCCAGTAGGTGGCAGCAAGTCACTTTTAATAAGTGAGTCATTGCGACTGAACCGAATCATTTAAACGGATGATTCATTCAGGAACAAATCAGCGTCATTTTGCTCAGAGACGCAAATTGGAATTATATTTGTTAGAGAAACAGAGCAAAAACAGTCAATATTGTGTCTAAAACGTAGGTGTCTTAATATTAAATTCTTGTTGCATCATGCTGCTTTTTGGTGTAAAAAAAAACATAAGCCTTCGCGTGATACTGATTAACTATATGAAATGATATAAATATATATATTTCTGCACCCATATCTTGAATTTTGTGATCATTCTAAATGCACTTTAATAAACTGAATCATGCAGTGAAAGAACGCGCACTGGTCTAACCTACTAGACTTCCTATTGCCTTAGCTAAAATTGAGCTAACTTAGTAGCTCTCTCATGAGTCATGGATGTTCGGAAGACAAATGAACTATATTTGCCTTTTTTCTTTTGGATAATTAGCTGTAAATTCGAGGCACAGGTAGCTTAGTCTTTTGTTCATCACCACTCACCTCCACACCAAGACAAACACAACTGGAAGAGAGAGAGAGGGCTTCACTTCTGCGGCTCTCTGCCTGTCTGTGATGTGCACGTGCAGATAGAGCGTGCTACACTGCTGTGCTGCAGAAAGGCATCAGAACTCCAACAGTCACAACATTTCCTGACTCGACCTGATATTTAGATTTTTTATTTGTTTGACAGGGAAAGCTGTGCGCAAACAGAAACACGCACACATATATACATATATTCATTTATTAAAAAAAAAAAAAAAAAAAAACTCCCCAGAAAAAGGGCACTTTCTCTCGAGGAAGAAAAAGGGCAGGTGCTCAAGTCCCCTTTGATATCTATGTGTGCACGTGCCTGTATATATATATATATATATATATATATATATATATGTGTGTGTGTGTGTGTGTGTGTGTGTAAATTGATGCTTGCTTTAGGAACATTGATTAATTAAATTGAGTTAAAACACATTAGATATTTGACTAATTTTACTAAAGAAAAAAAAACTATACAAATAATACAAGAATTCACCCTCTATAGGTAATATTTAACAGTGATACATCTTTTTTTTCTTTTTTTGACTATGTGTCTATCAGTATTGCATGGTGTGATGCTGATTTTTTTTTTCTTTCCTTTTTGTCTTGACAGAATTGCTTTTGGCAAGTTGGAAGTTGGACTATTTATGAACAACAATTTCTAAGGTCAATCAATTGGACTGAGGTGTGGGATTTGACTGGGCCAGTATAGGATGTTAACCTCTTTGATTTTAAGCCACTCCGTAGTGACTTTAGCTGTGGCTTTATGTGGCTGCTCTGCTGGAAGATGAATCGTTTTCCAAGTGCATGCGCTCATGGGACTGCAGCGCTATTTCCTCCAGGTTTTTTCTGCATCCATCAATTTTTTCTTCCATCTCAATGAATTTCCCAGTCCCTGTTGTAAACAAGCATCTCCAAACACAATGCTGCATCACCATATTTCAAATGCTGCTTTATATGAGACGTGATGAGCTTTTTCAACAAGGGTTTACGTTCTTTCCATTCATGCCAGATTTATGAATAGTGCATGCTATTATTTGTATCATATCTCTTCTTCAGTTTTTGTAGATGGCTTTTCATTTTATAATCTGTCTTAAATAGCTTTTTCTGATCTGATGGACTTCATTGTGCATGAGCTATATCAGTGCATTATATGATTTGCTTACACAATTTCTTTGATTATATTGTTTCATAATTGTTCCTGTAGTGTGCCTTGAATCTACTTGGAATATTAGCTGGTGTTCAATGTAAAGATTTGTGATTTGTGTGAGAAACCAAACAAAACAAAAAGAATAAATCCAATATCAGGAACATGGTTTTTAAAACACATTTCAAACAAAACAAAACAAAACAAAAATAATAAATCCAATATCAGGAACACGTTTTTTTAAAGCACACTTCAAACAAAACAAAACAAAACAAAACAAAACAAAACAAAACAAAACAAAACAAAACAAAAATAATAAATCCAATATCAGGAACATGTTTTTTAAAGCACACTTCAAACAAAACAAAACAAAACAAAACAAAAATAATAAATCCAATATCAGGAACATGTTTTTTTAAAGCACACTTCAAACAAAACAAAACAAAACAAAACAAAACAAAACAAAACAAAACAAAAATAATAAATCCAATATCAGGAACACGTTTTTTAAAGCACACTTCAAACAAAACAAAAAAGAAAAGAAAACAAAAAACAAAACAAAAATAATAAATCCAATATCAGGAACATGTTTTTTAAAGCACACTTCAAACAAAACAAAAAAGAAAACAAAACAAAAAACAAAACAAAAATAATAATTCCAATATCAGGAACATGTTTTTTAAAGCACATTTCAAACAAAACAAAACAAAACAAAACAAAACAAAACAAAAAAACAAAATAAAACAAAAAGAATAAATCCAATAGGAACATGTTTTTTTTTTTTTTTTTTTTAAAAAAAACACATTTCAAACAAAACAAAACAAAAAACAAAAATAATAAATCCAGTATCAGGAACATGTTTCTTTAAAACACATTTTTTAAAGCATATTTCTTAACTTCAAATTTTCTACATTTGAAAAATTGTACTTTCTTCATTTTTTTTAAAAAAAAAGAAGTATTTATTCTTAATGGTATCTATCTATCTATCTATCTATCTATCTATCTGTCTATCTATCCTTTATTTCTTTCTTTTTTCTCTCTTGCTTTTCTTTCTTAAATTTATTTAGTCAATTAATGCATTTTTGTGGTCACTGGATCAGTTGAATCTTTATAGATACTCTAGATGACTCACATCTTCATGCTTAAAAAAAAAAAAACAGTGTTGAGTGGGGGAGCTTGAACTTCAAAGCATCATGCTTTCAACTGGGAAATCTTGTAGAGAGCCTGTTTGAGGCGTTAAATCAAATAAACTAAATTACCCCAGCCTACATTTTCTCAAATTTACAGGTTTCGCTTGATAGATGAATCCTTAATTGAAGGCAAATTAAATATAACTCTAAAACAGCTTCATTTCTCTGAAGTGGCTCATGCATTGAAAGTCTTGTGATTGCAGCGGGAATTAACTCTCATCACAATCGGGTAGTAATAATGGTTTTTTTAGCTTGAGGGAAATTTCTTACTCTTACTGGATGACATTCTAGAGCAATCTCACTTTAATCAAAACGACCCACCTTCCTACTCAATTATCATTAATCAGAATCAATAAAATTAGATTTCTAAACCTTATCACATGTTGCATTCTTCCACAGAAAATAGAAAACCTCTGATCATTGTACAAAAACAGATCCATTTCTCTGCATTTACTTGATTCTGAAATCACCCGCTGATACTTTGTAACAACTCAACAAGGCGAGCGTAATAGGCAAAGAGCGTAGTATGAGCTGAAATATCACGCTGTAAATTTTCATGAGCTCTCATCTTCTGCTTTCCGCTCTCTCTTTTTTTATTATGTCTCAGCCTTTTTTTCTCACGTGAGGATGAATGGATGTTAAATTTAATTAAGCAGAAAATTTGGTCAGTGCTTTCTCTATCAAAAACAGGTCTTCTGGATTTAACAACCTAGAAAAAGTCTCACTCATTATACATGTGAGCGGTTTAGCCCTGCGGCTGGCCCTACAGGACAGCTCTCAGCAGATGAGCGAACAGTGGCAAACAATGTGTTTATTGATCCTGCAGGCTTTGCCATTTAATTTCCTTCAACCTTTTATATGGTTTAGAACACATGAGATGAGAACTTTATAGATCTGCTTCACAGAAAAGTCATCAGGCCAATAAATTGTGCTGATAAAGCAGTATATGCATTATATATAAGTTTACTCAAGTAAGAAGATACTGTTTTTGACCTTTTGCTGGTATAGATTAGCGTTACAATATGCAATATGTTTGTTTCATTTTCATTTCTGCCTTTTAATTCAAATTACACAAGTTGTTTTCTTTTTGTATGCTCTTTACTGACCTTTTCCGGGCTGTGTGCAATTATCAATAAAATGAAGGAAAGGCTAGCGTGACCTCACGGTGATACTTTTCATCGTTCTGTTCATTCTGTCATTCGGTTGTACATGAAAAAGCTACCAGAGCCCCCAACAGCTGCCCAACTTCCTCCGGTTTCCTTGTTGGTTCTTAATCCAACAGCTAATGGGTAGTTGATGTGGCAGGTCTGTTAATTGTGGCTAAATTAGATTTAAGATTTATGACTAGGCCCACTGATCAGGTCTGATCTTATTAAAGTACAGTGTTTAAGGAATAGAACTGTTACACGGAACATAATAATGCTGTAAACATAAAAATCAGAAAAAAGAAGAAAAAAAGAAAAGAGAAAAAAACAGGCATGTCAAATGTCAAGGGCAAGCAATTCATCCATATCCTCCCTTCAAATCCTTCCCATGCATGTATTTGGCAGATAGTTTTATCCAAACTGAATGACATTGCATTCAAGGTATAAATTTGATCAGTTACCTGGGGATCAAACCCATGACCTTGGTGTTGTTAATGCCAAGCTCTACTGTTTGAACTACAGGAACAAACCTATTGCTGCAAACTTTGCACTGACCTTAAACGTTTGTTACCATCAGTCTGTCAACCTCCCTTCAGTATTTTCTCAGAATTTCAGTAACAAGAATCTCTGTCTCTGTCTATTATGGTAGACACTGCACAGATCCCCATGGGAAATATAGTGCTCTGAGTGGTGAGGGACCAGGACATAAACACATGGATGGGAAAGGCTAAATTTAGCTCTGTTGAGGTTGGAAATCTTTCTTGGTGGATAAAATACCACTTCTGACCATTGGTCAGGTCTAACATTGATTAAAAAATTTTACTGATTAAAAAAAAAAAAAGAGTAACATGATGTTGAACAGTTTGTGCTTTCTCCGTTTTTTTAAAATCTTTTTTCCTCACTGACTTGTGGTGCTCTCTGTATGTTTTGCTTTTCTTTTTGTCTTTTTTCATATAATTTTTCATCTTTTCTCACTTTATACAATTCTAGGTGAACCTCTTCCCTGAAGAGGTAAACATACATCTTGAAAATTGTGCTGTTACATGAAAGTATAGATGCTGTAACAACATATAAAAAAGGAAAAAAATATATTAATCGACAGCTATTAATTAGCTGTGTATTTTGCTAAAATTAAATTAGATTTTACATTTTTAAAACATTTTATATTTAATTTGTATAACAATATATTGTTATAAATGATAAAATCCTATTTTATTATATATTATTATATTTCAGTATTAGTATAAAATAGCAAATGGAAATAAAGAGATTTAAACTGAGATTTTACAAGTGTTAAACATATTTAGTTAACATTAACATTAACTTTGGCAGCCCTACTATTTTTACTTTGCATTTTAAAACAACAGGAAACTAGTACACCTGTATTATTAAAAATAATTCAATGTACACAATGTTTGTGCAAATAATCTACACAAAGTATATAATAAACCTTGGTGCATGGGCTGAAAGGTATTATAGACCTCCTTTGGGTGTACTAATCTTGCTCAAAACTGACAACTCGCAATCCTTTCATTCCTTTTATCATGCTTGTGTCATTTTGACCCTTGGCTAAATTTTCTAAATGAAACAGAATAGTTGTGATAAGACTAATGTGATGGACAATGCAGTAAAATAACCATAATTAGAGATCATGCCACTGTGGAAACAACTGGCGAAAGAATTATGATCATCTACAGCATCTATCGTCCTCGCACATCTGTTGCCATAAATCTGGTATTCAAATTGAATTTGCGATGCATGCGATCTGAGAAATGAATTGGACCATCTTTTGCCGTTTACCAAATGCCATCTGTACGGTTCAAAATTGCCAGCCTTTATTGGTGTAAATTTTCCCTCAGAGACGAGGTAAATCACTTTTCTATCATCCCACTGGAAAGAAAATTTTTGCTTGGAATTACATCCAAAAGGAAATATCAGCTCATTTCAAAGCCTGTCACTTATGAATCGCGTCTGAATCTGTTTCCTTGTCCGTATCTGCATCTCTGCTCATGCATTCATTTTTATATGACCTATTCCTCTAACAATAAAACTGGGTGATTGTTTTAATCCTCCTGTTGTAGAGGGCAATTTTACTGTGAGCTAATAAAATACAAATTCCATCTGCAGAAACGCTGACAGATTCCCCTTTAGGACAAATGTGCTCAGCATGCTGTAAAAATCCATGATAATTATCTTGCAATATTAGCTTTAGCACTGGAGGACACTCCGGGAAGCTCGTACTGTGTGCTGTTCTAATTTCAGGGCCATGCTTCTATGTAGTCTTCAGGGAGCAAATACATATGGCGAATGGAATGAATACG
>JAFVLL020006363.1:0-11896 GCA_021397915.2 Tor tambroides | reverse complement strand
TGTTGGGGTGTAGTTGTGTGTTCTGAGAGGTTGCTGGGGTGATGTTATGTGTCCTGAGAGGTTGTTGGGGTGTTGTTGTGTGTTCTGAGAGGTTGTTGGGGTGTTGTTTTGTGTTGGGGTGTTATGTGTCCTGAGAGGTTGTTGGGGTGTTGTTATGTGTCGGGGTGTTGTTGTGTGTTCTGAGAGGTTGTTGGGGTGTTGTTATGTGTCAGGGTGTTGTTATGTATTCTGAGAGATTGTTGGGGTATTGTTATGTGTTCTGAGAGGTTGCCAGGGTGATGTTGTGTGTTCTGAGAGGTTGTTGGGGTGTTGTTGTGTGTTCTGAGAGGTTGCCGGGCATTGTTGTGTGTTCTGAAAGGTTATAGGGGTGTTGTTATGTGTTCTGAGAGGTTGTTGGGATGTTGTTGTGTGTTCTGAGAGGTTATAGGGGTGTTGTTATGTGTTCTGAGAGGTTGTTGGGGTGTTGTTGTGTGTTCTGAGAGGTTGCCAGGGTGTTGTTATGTGTTTTAAGAGATTGCCAGGGTGTTACTATGTGTCCTAAGAGGTTGCAAAGGTGTTCTTATGGTTACCATGCCATTGCTATGTGTTCTGGGTGGTAGGCAGGGCATTGCTATGTGTTATGGATGGTTTCTAGGGTGTTGCTATGTTGTTGCCAAAATGTTCTGAGTGATTGCTAAGGCATCGGTGTGTGGCTGCTAGGTGTTCTGAATGCTTACCATGGCGTTGTTATATGTTCTGGGTGGTTGCCAGAATGGTCTATGTGGTTTCTGTGGGTTATGGATGGTTCCTAGGGTGTTGTTATGTAGTTCCCAAGATGTTGTGGTTGCAAAGGTGTTCATAATTCTTACTATGGTGTTGCTATGTTTTCTGGGTGGTTTCTGTGGTGTTGCTGTGTAGTTATTATATGTTCTGGGTGGTTGCTAGGGCTTTGCCATGTGGATGCTATGAGTTCTAGCTGGTGACTATAGTGTTGCTATGTGGGTTTTTCCAGGGCGCTGTTGTATGTTTGCTAAGGTTTGCCAGAACATTGCTATGTAGTTTCTTAGCCGTTGTTAGATTGTTGCTTACTGACTAAAGTCAAACGATTCCACCAAGACTTAATGATATCCTGCTCCCTAGATATAGTCTGTGATTTTTTTCTCCTTTTGACAATTGTGATAGTTTATGATGAGAGAGTGTTCCTGTGTGTTCAGGGCTGGCTTAAACATTCAGCTACAAGAAAAAGGGAGTCAGTGGGGGAGGATTTTCTCTCCAGTGCAGGACATCGGTCAATCATGGCGCCAGACTACAGTCATGTTTCATGGGCAGAAGAATCTCCCTCCACTACCTCCCACACCAACACCACCCACCCACACACACACACACACACACACACTCATAAAATAGATCCTCAGATCTTTCTGCTGATGTATGAATGTGGCAGGGTCACCGTAAGCGATGAATTTGTCCCTCTTTGGCTGCAGCTTTTCCTGGCGTCAGCTAAAACAAACCCAGCCAAATCTACACTTTACATTTGCTTCTGCTGGAAAATCCCAAGTTTCCGGCCCGTCCACTGGTCGCCTGCCGTTGTGTTTCTTTTTTCTCCTTCTTTGTGTTCCTCCTCCTCCCTTCCACCGTGTCTGTGCCAGATATGCTCAGATCCACAGTACCACTCATTGCATTGTTTAAGCTGCCTGCGATTCAGAGCAGGACATGTCAACACCGTGGCCTTCAGAGACCACAGTCGAATGCAGCTGGCTGACAGAGATAGAGTGAAAGAAGGAAAGAAAGAAAGAGAATGGGTGTGGAAACAAAAAGTAATATTTGAATTAAGAACAAGGTTCATACCAGTTTTTCCATTGTTCTACATGCAAGGACATTTTGTTTCACTTTGTAATCTCTTGCTTTGGCTTCAGAATTGCGAATTAAAGTAAACGATCACCACAAGCATTGTATGACTGTATTGCCAATCAGAGCTGGGTAGATTACTTACAAATTGTAATCAGATACTGATTCCAAATTACATGACAAAAATTGTAGTGAGTAACGTAATCTATAACATTACACATTTTAGGTAATATAATGAGACTGCTTTTAGATTACTTTTGATCTCATTTTCACATTAATATTATATTCTGTACCATATATTATATTATGTCAAGGTTTCCCAAACTGGGTTTGTGAAGGAACTGCAGGGGGTTTATAAGTTTAATGAAAGAAAATCAATAAATTATGAATGAATGACTGCTATTATGTAAATATTATGTGATCATGTAATCCATAAAAAATAACTGTAGTCTGATTATGAGTGTTTTAAAATGTAACTTAATCTAATTACAAGTACTTAATTTTTGGAATCCGATTAGTAATACATATTACATGTAACCAGTTACTACCCAGCTCTGCTGGTTCTTCACAATAAACCTATAAAAGAGCACTGCCGATCCTTAATAAAGAAGCACGCCCTCCATTTTCTGCTGAGCTTTAATTTTCAGGAGGAAGTCACAGTCATTGTCCCAGGAGATTGCCAAAGCCTGTTTGGTCACCTCCGTTCATCTGCTGTTGATTATAGAAGCTGATCTAATCTCAGCGTGACACATCTGGCACAAACAAGTCATGAAAAAAAGCAATATTGGGTAACTTTGCTGATGCTTGCAAAGCGGGACGGAGCTTCGGAAGGCCCCATCCCTCTCTGCTGTGAACTCACATTGGTAGTCGTTTTAAAAGCATCTATAAACGGTAATGTGAGAGAACATGTAAGCACCTCCAGGTTAACGAGTAAATATGCTCTGCTGGAAACAGTGCTTTTTAAAGAGTGTTATTCATATTTATCATGTCTTAAAGTTAATAATCATACTCATGGACAGGGCAAAAGCAGTACTGTTTTTAATTAAACATTTTGGGGGTTGTATAACATTCATGCACTTTGGAAAATGTGTTCGTTGGCCTGGAATTGGAAGGTACTTGGTGTTATGGAGCACCTAGAATGGCATGAGCAAATCATTTTGTCATGTGAAAACTATATATAGCATATATAAGAGTTAGACATGGTTGGACAACAGGAAGAAAATGTAGTTTCCTTTCTGGACCCTGAAATTTAGAACTGACTTTTTTTAAAGGGGCCCACCAAAACCTGTCAGCTGAAGTTGATGGGAGTAACAGAATAGCTCTTTAAATCAGATGGCAAGAACTGGCCAGCCCCTCAGAAGCACAATACATGGAATACCCCCTAGACTTTGTAAATGGGACCAGATTGCAACCACATGTTAGAAATCAAATACAGTCAGAATTGGTCATGTTTTCTCGAACAAGAACAACGCAACATTACAATAGAACAATACATGAATCTAGGGCTGCACAATTATGACAAAAATCATAATTGTCGATTATTCCCTTGAAATTGTAATTGCGATTATTAATTTCGATCATCACAATTTACACTGAATGATGTTTATACCATTGTTTGAAGCAACCGCATGCCATATTTTTAGATGAAAATAAACAAGCTGAAAACACTAACTGAAAAATGTCTATAGTATTAAGCCTCAAATGTGAACGATACACTGAACTGGTTTCTTCTTTACAGTATCTCACAAAAGTGAGTACACCCCTCACATTTCAGCAACCATTTTAGTATATCTTCTCAAGGGACAATACTATAGAAATGAAACTTGGATATATTTTAGAGTAGTCAATGTGCAACTTGTATAGCAGTAAAGATTTACTGTCCTCTGAAAATAACTCAACATACGGCCATTATAGTCAAAAAAGCTGGCAAAAAAAGTGAGTACACCCTAAGTGATAAGAGCTATACGTTGTTTAACCATGCAAAGCCACATGTCCTATTCATCATGTTCATGTTTTTGTCTGCTTGACAGGACCATACAAGTTTGTGTATCTTGTATTAGAGAAGTTAAAATTTGGTGCTTTGAGTACAGTTCTCTCATACTGACACTGGATGTTCAACATGGCACCTCATGGAAAAGAACTCTCTGAGAATTTGAGAATTAGAACTGTTGCTCTCCACAAAGATGGCCTAGGCTATAAGAAGTTCGGTAACACCCTGAAACTGAGTTACAGTACAGTGGCCAGGGTCATACAGAGGTTTTCCAAGACTGGTTCCACTCGGAACAGGCCTCGCAAGGGTCGATCAAAGAAGTTAGGTCCTCATGCTGTGCATCAGGTGCAGAAGATGACTTCAAAAAACAGATGCATGAGTGCTGCCAGCATTGCTTTAGAGGTTGCAGAAGTGGAAGGTCAGCTTGTCAGTGCTCAGACCATACGCCGCACACTGCAACAAGTCGTCTTGCATTGCCGTCGTCCCAGAAGGAAGCCTCTTCTGAAGCTGGCTCACAAAAAAGCCTGCAAACAGTTTGCTGAAGACAACCTGTCCAAGAGCATGAATTACTGGAACCATGTCCTGTGGTCTGATGAGACTCAGATAAACTTGTTTGGCTCAGATGGTGTCCAGCATGTGTGGTGATGTCCTGGTGAGGAGTACCAAGAAAATTGTGCCTTGCCTACAGTCAAGCATGGTGGTGGTAGCATCATGGTCTGGGGCTGCATGAGTGCTGCTGGTACTGGGGAGCTGCGGTTCATTGAGGGAAACATGGATTCCAACATGTACTGTGACATTCTGAAGCAGAACACGATGCCCTCCCTTCAGAAACTGGGCCAAACGGCAGGTTTCCAACATAATAACCACCCCAAACACACCGCCAAGATGTGATGATGAAGCTGAAGATGAAGGTGATGGAGTGGCCAAGTCTGTCTCCAGACCTGAACCCTATTGAGCACATGTGGGGCATCCTCAAGCAGAAGGTGGAGAAGCACCATGTGTCTAACATCCAGCAGCTCCGTGATGTCATTATGGAGGAGTGGAAGAGGATGCCAGCAACAACCTGTGCAGCTCTGGTGAACTCCATGCCCAGGAGGATTAAGGCAGTGCTAGATAACAATGGTGCACCTACAAAATGTTGACACTTTGGACACAGTTTTGACATGTTCACTTAGGGTGTACTCATTTTTGTTGCCAGTTATTTGGACAAAAATGGCTATATGTTGAGTTATTTTTAGAGGACAGTAAATTTGTACTTCTATACAAGCTGCACATTGACTACTCGTATATATCCCAGTTTCATTTGTGCAGTATTGTCCCTTGAGAAGATATACTAAAATTGTTGCTGAAATGTGAGGGGTGTACTCACTTTTGTGAGATACTGTAAATAAAAAAGTAAAAATATGCATGGTATTATAATGCTATACTAAAACTAAAATTAAAACTGCAAAAAACCTTAAGATAACTTGTAGAAAGAAAAGAACAATCATAAGCACACAGAATAACATAAGTGGATTTTGAACGATTAATTGCTGCTTTGAACAATTACGTAATTGTGGCATCCGTAATTGTAATTGCGAATAGAAATTCGATTAACTGTGCAGCCCTACATGAATCGGAATTAAAATCAGCATGTTTCTGAATGAAAATAAATCAGCTAATTAATTAAAAATGTAAATTATTTTAAACCCTGCTGGACAATTCATCTTAAGCTAGTGTTTTGGAACACAGTAGATGGCTTCTAGATGCTGATGCAAGTTGGTCATTCGTTCAAGTTCTAGTCCAAGATGTTCTTCCAATTTAGACCAGCTAGCCAACTTGGATGAGCTAAGGATGATCAATTTACACAAGAAAGAAACTAGTCTAATATTTAACACAAAGGCTTCAAAGCTCTGTATTAAAATTAACGGAGTTTTAAGTTTGGTGGGGATAAACATAATGCAATTCAATACCATGATGGTTGAGAGATGTACAAATGAATTTCTCAAAAGTCTGATGTATCACATGTGATGCATTTTAACCACATTTTTTCTAAAAAAAAAAAAAAAAGACCTTACATTTAAACATTTACTTTATAAAAACCATCAGATTTCACAGCAAAAAGACTTCACAGGACCTGAAGGTGGACATTTTTAGAATTACTCTAAAAGACCTTTACTTGCTAAGAGTATGAACTATAGATCAGATGACAGAAGACATGTAGAAGACTTTGTACAACATATCCTTCAGCAAAGTTTATGATGTTTATAATTAAGGGTCCTTAGAAATTCACAGATCATATGTGATAAAGTAGGATCTAAAGGGTTAAAGGACCAGTTCACTCAAAACTCAAAGTTCTATCAAAATTTCCTCAACCTCATGTGGTTTCATGATCCATATGTCTTTCATGGAACTCAAACAGAGATGTTATCACTACAGTTCAACTGTTTCTTTCTGGAACACAATAAAAGTGAACAGTGATTAAGCTGTCATTCTGTCAAACATCTCCATTTGTGTTCCGTGGAATAAGGAAATCCCTAGGGGTTTAGAAAAACTTGAGTGGGAAAAGGATGACAGGATTTACATTTGGAGTGAATTATGACTTTATTAAACAGGATTTTTCATCATGATCTTATGAAACGGCGGCAATTTAGATTAGTTAGTTTTATGCTAAGCTAGGTAACTTTCACAAGTAATTATTACAAATAATGATCGCACTGAACAGAAACGCAAAAACGAAAGAGGCTTTACATACATATCTTTACAGGAAAGCAAAACCTGCACTTCGTTTCCTTAATAGTCAAGCGCTGCCCCGCCTCCATGTTTTTTCATATGTAGAGAGAAGGAATTCTGCCCCAGCTTTTGTCTCGAGCTGCAGTAACACACGCAATGGTCAGCATGACAAGCTCACACACCATGCAGTATATCGGACTTCTGCTGCTGGCTGCAATTCTCCTGCAGACAATAGCAGTGGCTGTAACGTTCATATATTTCAGCAACGTCTTATCGACGGTAAGGGCCGTTTAACTTTAGCGTTTCATGCATGTTACCTCAGAACTTGTGCAAAGTTTGCCTGAACGCCTTGTTCTGCACGTTGCGACATTAGAAATGCAGTAAATGGAAGACTGTGGAGCGAATGAGGGCTGTTTAAAAGCGTTTCTCGGTTCGTTTGCTGAGGTTTCTGCCTGCATTTTGTTTAGTGGACAGCTGCCAACAGGTCGCTCAGTGGAGCATGAAGTACAAGTTAAGCAACAGCAGACGACAATCAATGGCAATGCAGTTATTTAAAAAGTGTCTTTTGCAAAATTTTATGTATGCAAAATATGACTTTTTTATAATTATTATTGTGTAGTAAATTAAAAATAAGCATAGAATGTCTTAATAGAAAAGATTGTAGAATTTCATAAAATTAAAGAATGGATAATGCATGGCTTTACATTTTATGCACGCGAAACATTAAAAATGGAACATACCGCGTCTTATTTTTTACATTTTGTGTATACATACGATTAGACGATTTCAAGCATTTATCATTTAATAAATGAAAGTACGCATTAGTATAGAATTATTTTAGCATTGTATGCAAGCAAAAATGCGATGTTCTTAAACATGGCATTTATTTATTTATTTTCATTTCATGTGACATGCAATGTAAAACCATTTTGATTATAACTACAAAATGTCTTAACTTTTGCAATTTATGGATGCAAAAATGATCAATCAATCATTAATAATGAAAATGAATTAGATATAATGACTTGATTTTGCATTGTATAGCTAAAATTGGATGAAAACATAATTTCTAAATGTACAAGCAATAAGCAATTGTCGTTTGATAGTTTGACTGCCATGGTGCTACATTAGATATAAATAAAAATAAGTACTTGTAATGTCATTGTGTTTGCTGTAAAAGAATAATTCATATTTCATGCACATGCTTAACTAGTACGCAAAAAAGCTTTTTGTTTGGTCACTGAGCAGAATATTTAGTTCTATTTAAGCCATATTCTTAATAAAATCACAAGTGCTAAACACATTGTTTTTATTTACAGATGAAAGAAACCTTCTCCAAAAGCAGCGTGTCGTGTTTGATGCGCGCCAACCTCAGAACGATAAAGGGTCAGGAATTAAACGCTGCGGAGGGAAAGGACGACCCCTGCTGGCAGGTCACGCAACAGCTCCACTTTCTGATTGAAAAGGTATCCGTTTCAGAGGGGGGTCGCAAATCATAAGCTGGCCAGGGTGTAGACAATGAGTCCATTTATGACTTGAATCATTTTTCCTTTTTTAATTAATAGAGGAATTCCCTTAATTTTTCCAAGCTTAAATTGAGGAAACCCAATTATGAGAAACCATGTTGAAGAATTGGTCCATTCATATAACTCACTGTGAAACCTGAAATTGAATCTTTTATAAATTGTATTTTTTTCTTTCTTTTAACAGTCAATGTCCAGTCGTTACCAGAAAGAAATTTCATCTGCCGTCAAAGGTATTTCACAGCACATTCATATTAAGTTTATATGAAAACAAACTATGAGTGAATGAATCTTTGGGCTTTTAACAGACGAAGTCTCACGTGTACTTCCCTCATTGGTGATCCAAGATCAAGACGATTCCCCTCGGCCTAAGATTGCAGCACATGTGACCGGGAGCTATGTACCAGAAAAAGACGGAGGAGGTATGTCTTGTTCCAGGAAATATTTGATTTATCAAATCAAAGTTAAGCTTTGTTTATTAGCTCCTGGAATCTGGTTAAGTTGGACTTCTGCAGCTCTTTTCAGTTTCTGTTTTGTACTGAATTATTACACCAACAAGAGCTCATAGTTTATCTTTGGGTCATAGTCCACCTTTTAAGTGCACTAAGATATGCAGCCAGACTGGAAAACTACTGTGCTATGTAAAAACAGCATTGCGTTCATAAACATTGTTTTAATGTTAGCTTCCCTAAAAGGAAGCCCATAAACTTTTAATGTAGGTCAGAGGACGTCTTGCTCCTTTAAAATCCCAAACAGTTTCATCATATCTCTGTGGCCATTTGCCTGAAACAAAAAGCTGGTTTGTAAATCGAACCGAGCCTTTGAAACAAGCGCTCCGTTCCGTTCGTCTGCCAAATGCTGAAACAATGCAGCTTTTCTGTCAAACCCGACCCACAATCCTTCTCTTTGGCTTAACAATGCAGGTCAACCGAACAGGAAGGTCTACGGCCAGAAGATTCAGTCGTGGGAGTCCGAAAAGGGTTTGGCTTTCCTCCAGAACGTGGAGTTAAGTGACGGAGAATTGGTGGTGCCGCAGGCCGGGCTTTATTACATCTACTCCCAAACTTATTTCCGACACACGCTCATCGAGGAAGACGAAAGTGACCGCGAGGAAGAGGACGGGACGTCTGGCGAATCGGTTCGGGGGAAACCGATGTTGCAGTTTGTTTATAAAAAAGTAAGTTCGTATCCGGTGCCAATTTTGCTAATGAAAAACGCCCGGACGACCTGCTGGTCACGTGACACCGAATACGGACTGTATTCCATCTACCAAGCGGGGCTTTTTCAGCTTGGAGGGGGCGACAGGGTGTTTGTGACGGTCAGCAACGTAAGCACCATCGACATGGACGAGAAGTCAAGCTTCTTCGGAGCGTTTTTGGTCAGCTAGTGATGCACAGCCAGAAAGTAGAGCACCTCACGGTTTGTTTTGAGCTCCAAGATGAGCGACAAGACTCGGCTTGCTCGGTATTTCTACCTGAGCTTTCTTTGAACGGCCGCCAAGCGCCTTAAAACATTTGGACGCGCCTGCCGAGATGCTCCGTCTCTTGCCAAAACAGTTAACCTTGATTGATGAGAGCTCGGAAAGGTGCAAATATTTGGCGCTTTTTTACATTCGGTCAGCGGGTCCGATCGTAAATCAGTTCCTTGGTGAAATGTGTTGGAGCTCAAATCCAGCACGCCTGCCTGGAGGGGCGATGGAAAGCGAGGGGCTTGCCAGGACATTTTGGAATCGAGTTGTTTGGACACGATGGGTCTGTCCGGGCAGGAAAAAGGAAGGTGTGACTTTAAGCAAGATTTTCACACCTGTGGAAAAGCTGCAGGCTTTTCCTGTGTTCTTCTGTTCTCTTTGGACCTGTGATTGTATTACCTTTTTCACTGCATATTGGGATGTAGAACTGTGGTTGGAGAGACTTTTAAATGCCTTGATTGTATTATTGACATGATTGTCAGTTTAAGCACTATTAATGTGTTTGTATTGTGAGTTATTTTTATATCATAATTCATTCCTTAAGCATGAATCTTGTACATTACCTAAATGTGAAAATCACTGTGACATTGTAAAATGGTAAATCGTCTTGTACATAATGTGTTTTGTATATAATTTTACCAGCGTTGAACATATACTGAGGATTTCTGCATTTTTTGGTTCTGTTTTTTTATAACATTTAATCTGATATTCTGAAACTGACTTTCAGTTAACAGTAACTATGTGCGTTACAGTACACTGTGTTCTTCCTTTCTGGATATTTTTCTTACCCAGACCATAATTCTTCATATTAAATATGTACATTATACAGAATGTTGGTAAAACAATTGGGTGATTCATTATAGCTTTTAAGACCATTTAACTATATTACTTCAATATTGTTGTAACAGTCTGAGTTAATTTAATAATAAAAATGTTAATAAAAATAATATACGTTACAACAATATTAATGTAGTTATATTGTCTTTAAATATGATTATATATATACACACATACATACATATTTTTATATCTCAAATATTTACTACTATCCACTGGAACTTTTACATTTTTGGGCTTTTTTGTATTTTTATGGATATTTTTTTAATTAGCAGACTCATTTTTCTTAGTCAAAATCTGTTTCTTAATATGGCAACATGAATAAAACTTTTTTATAGAAAAACTGATTTTATTTACTACACCTATTTCCTATGAACAAAAAGGTTATGAATATGCAAATTGTTGATGTATACACAACATGCTCTATGATTTTAACAAAATCAATCAATTCATTTTGTCTGTATTCTGCCCACTTGTGGTAAATGTTTGCAAATACAATTACTGGGCAGAGATCCAGAACATTACTGCACTCCATGGATTTGTTTGATTTCACTATTAAGGACATATGATTCCAGTTAACCATTTAGTGTTCTTTGGAACATGACTGATTAATAGTTATATTTTTAACATCTGATGTTTCAGGTGCAGTATAGATGGTTTAAAGGTACTGTAGACAAAGATGCAACACCAATTGAAAACACAATATATGTGGATTTTCCCATGTTCAAGTTAAGCAATAGTGCCTACCAAAGCAATATTTTTCCTGAGCTGGACTATGAATGAAATGCTTCATTAAAATTGTATGCTTATAAATTATGTCAGCCCCTGTAAAGTGATTTTGGACTGGTGAAGAAGAGCTACCGGGATCTCCCAGCTCAAAGAGTGCTACCTACACAAGCTATACCCACCTTCATGTTACTTCTGGTTGACCTCAGTGAGGAAAAATGACATTGCACACATACAGTTCACTCATGGACAGCCATATAAGTTATGCACTCACATATGGACAACGTGTTTCATTGCAAAGTCTTGTTGTGATTGTAATACACTCTTGTAACTGTTTGCAGCACCCATTGTTTAACATTGTATGTCTGTGCAGCTGTGTTTAGCTTATTCCATTTACATTCAAGTTTGGATATATATAGTCACACTAATTAATACATTTATCATTCAAACAACCTTTCTAAACTTTCAAAATGGTTTATAAAATCACCTTCAGAAAAAAACAAAACAAAACAAACAATGCAACTTCTAAGATAAAGTGATTTTTGAAATGAAAGACAAGAGTCATGTTAGGATTTTTCTTTTTTGTGGAAATATGTTACATTTATATTACAGGTATTTAAATGCCCCAAGGAAAAAAAATTGAGACAGCAAAAACTAGCACAATCAGGACAACAACATAATTTAGACAGAAAACCGTACATACTGCATCTGTGTGACTTGCATCTGTAGAAATGGTATCCAGCTGATGCCCTGGGTGGACCGTAATCTATGTTAAGTGATACCCAATAAATACTGCAAATGTTGTTAATGTAA
>JAFVLL020006362.1:87500-94243 GCA_021397915.2 Tor tambroides | reverse complement strand
TTTTTTGCGAGTCTACAAACATAATGCTTTTTTTAATAGCTAACTTAGGCCTATATCATTTTCACCACTATCGTTTCGAAGTCCACTCCCAAAGTAGGCTATTAGTCACTCAGGGCGCGGTTTCTTAGCGAGACAAATATGGTCGCAATCTGATGAATGTCACGCAACACTGAATAAAATAGCGGATTCATCTGGGCTGACAGGACGCTAAAAGAGACAACTCTATCGCATTCAGAGGACTCCTAGCAGCCCCTCCCTCCGCCATAGGCTCGGGGTGCTAAAGCCGTCTAAAGGATTTGGACACTTTTCTTTTTCCAAGGGTCCTCGCATGTTTTGATCAAGGCCTCCACAGCTGAAAGATGCCGTGGTTGTTTTGCCACCTTTTTGCTGGCCTTCCGCCTCACCGGTTACGACAACGCCCCAACAAGGAATGATTTTATTTCCCAGCGCCTTTCTCAGAGAAAAGAAATCCGAAATCTGGCGACAGTTGGTCAGGCTTTTGAGAACAGTCCACACATTCGGATTAGCTCTTGAAAAGTGTGGATACTAAACACAAAGACCTTTTAAAACTTCCTTATAACATAGAAATGCACTGTCTTTGAAAAATAAATAACTTTGAGAAGAAAAGGAAAGCTAGTAGCCTGATATTTCTTGCTACATCCGTAGAAGAGTAACCATGTCTAAGTTACGTCATATCAATAAAAAGTATGGAAAAGTACATTTTTGACAGCATATTTTCCAATGGTTATATGTGCATGCAATGAGATTCATGTTAGTCTCTTATTCAATTATATTATTTTTACTCAGTTCATCATCTAATCTAAAATCTAAAAAATGTACACATTAAGCAAATAATCTACTTCCAAAAATACTCTAAGAATGGTGGACTTAATTTCATAACACTGTAGTTTTAACTCATTTAACTTCATATTGTTTCCTAGCTAAATAAACACGTGGATATGGATATGGATAGCCCAATGAAAGAAACTATCTTTCCAAAAAAAAAAAAAAATCATGAAAATGTAAAAATTTTTATTCTGGATCAACTGTAACCTATGGGAATCTACAGAGTCCAAAAATACTCATTTGCTCAATCATACAGTGACCTAACACACACACACACACACACACACACATATATATATATATTACATATGTTTCTATATTTTTCCTAGGGTATTTTTAAGGAAAAATGGAAGGATAACTGATAAAATGATGTAATTTATAATTATTAAGATTATTAAGAAAATTTTCTTTTTTTTTTTTAATTGGACACAGTTACTTATTAAAAACAGGCTTTATTTATTTAATTGGACACAGTTACTTATTAAAAACAGGCTTTATTTATTTAATGAGCATTAAATAATATATATTCCAAATTATGACAGGTTATACATGACTTCCTTGTATAGGACACAGAAATCATCTTTCAAATGCAACTGCGTGGCCATGTGACTACTTACACTACCACCCATGTAAAAGTCCAAAAAGTTTGGGGTTTCATTAATACCTCAAGACTCTCCGCAAATTTTTTTCAAACTCCAAACTAAATTTTTAGCTTCAAATGTATCTGGTGAGATGGGTTAATTAGGTACTGGTGTCCAACAACACAGCAGGTTAAAGCTTATCGACTCTCAGTTGGCACTCCAATCCTTTAGTCTGAGACAAACAAGAGGCTTCGTATTTAGATGTCTCATTCACGGTGGCCTGGCTGTTTTTCTTCCTGCGCCTATAAGAAGGTATAAATCCTAACCGAGGTTGAACAGGCCGGCCCTAGGGACAGTGATTAATGGCAGTAGAGCATAAAGGTTAACACGCCGAGCTGAAAAGTCTGTTGACTGGAATCCTCGTGCTACAATGACTGCTGGAGAGAATCCTTTTGTCGCCCGCTCCAATTGTGTCCTCAAAATTCAACCCACGAAAGTTGTGCCATCCGTCCTCCCAGCGAGTATTTAAGAGTTACCCTTACTCTCCCGCATTGTGTGGCTGTGAAAGCATCCCTCTCCTATTCAAGTATTGGTGGTCACCTCAATAGGTCTGCAAACGCCCATATGGTGGTCGTAGCCTAATTGAAGAACTCGGGAATGAAAAGGGGGGGAGAGGGTGTTTGGTTTTTAAAAAAACATTTCAGAGGATCTGAAAAGGTTTCTGGGACATTTTATCGCATTTCTGTAAAGCCCTCAAGCTCGTCAGCCTTTGTGACTCGATGCTGAAAGATCTAAGTGAGCGTGCTCTAAATATTTTCCCACAACATCGCAGAGGGCGATACAGTAGCCTGCAAAACGCTCCACTAATTTTCCACCAAAATCTAAATATGACAGGCAAGCCATGATATACCTTAATTAAAACCTAGAGTCCAAACACAGAATGAGAAGTGTGAATAAACAGAACAAACTTACATTTTAGATTTCCTTTCCTTTCCAGATGGCTGCCAACAATCAGACGGAGGCGGCGAGAACACAAACTCAATAAGCTCCAATGGAGAGGATTCAGATGAGACCCAAATGAGGCTTCAGCTAAAAAGAAAATTGCAAAGAAACCGCACATCTTTTACACAAGAACAAATAGAAGCACTTGAAAAAGGTAAACATGAAGATTAGAGCTAATATGAAAGCATCTGTAGACTAGCTACAACTGAACGGAATAAATCGCACTTCATGTCAAGAATAAAACTTTTGTAAACTTTTATATTTAAATTAAATTACTCTGCATGATGTTTAAACAACCATTGTGTAACTGAACAGAAAATGATTCATTTTTTAACTCATGACTTATTTTTTAATGTTTCCACCAGAGTTTGAGAGAACGCACTATCCTGACGTTTTTGCACGAGAGAGACTAGCTGCGAAAATAGATTTACCGGAAGCAAGAATACAGGTGCTAAGAAATACATCAACACAGAAATAAAGATCTAAAGGGACAAATATTAAATACAAAAGTGTCCCACTTTATCTTTATTCATCCTAGATACCGCTTGTTCTACATTGTTTTAAAATGTCTTTGATAACTAACTAAAGTACGTCTCTCCAGGTGTGGTTCTCGAACAGAAGAGCAAAATGGAGGAGAGAGGAGAAGTTAAGAAATCAAAGAAGACAAGCCACAAACTCTTCGAGTCACATACCCATCAGTAGCAGCTTCAGCACTAGCGTTTATCAGCCAATCCCTCAGCCCACAACGCCAGGTAAAACCCCTACAACGTGCATATTGTTGGCTCACGAGGGCCTTAAGCAAACACTAGTGAAAATTTACCAAAATAGTATGTTTAGATTATTTCTTCCTTTTTTTTTTTTAAACAGTATCCTTCACATCAGGCTCCATGCTGGGAAGATCAGACACAGCCCTTACGAACACATACAGCGCCCTGCCACCAATGCCAAGCTTCACCATGGCCAACAACCTTCCTATGCAAGTATGTCTACATTTGTCAGTTTAGTGCCTCACACTGTACTATATTGTTCTATATAGCTTATAGCTTATGCCTATAGCTTATTATGGGCTTGCCTTAGTATTTCAAAGGATTAGTAATTTGATATTTCCAAGCACTGTAAAATCTTATGCAATTACAGCATACAGGTCTATAAGGCTGTTTCTATCAGATATGAGTGTTGCTGACAGGTCTGCCTTTTTTACCCCCTCCACAGCCCAGCCAGACCTCATCCTACTCCTGCATGTTGCCCACTAGTCCTTCAGTGAATGGGCGGAGCTATGACACATACACACCCCCGCACATGCAGGCACATATGAACAGCCAATCAATGGCCACCTCAGGCACAACCTCAACAGGTAAGCGTTTATTCCTCTACTAAAGCAAAAAAAAATAAAAATATTTAAAAAATAAAATAAAATTGTAACACTATATATTCCTTTATTAAAGATTTTTAATATTTTCTTAAATGTTTTTACATTTTTTAATTAAAATGAATTAAATTAAATAAATAAAAAAAGCAGAAAATGCTCTGAAGTCACATATGTGACACATAATAAGCCTCAATGTTTTCTGAAATGTATTAAATATTTTTAATATTGAATTTATTTTTATTTTAAATTTCTATTGTATATTTTATTATTTAATATTTTATAAAATACAAAACTTAGTATTTAAAATGTATTATATTAGATCATTTTAATATTTTATTTTAAATTAATTAAAATATTAAACAAGAAACTTCATATTTTGTTTTTATAACTTATTATTTAAAAAATAAAACTTATTTTTATTTAAAATCTCTATTTCATATTCTGATTTGTTATATATTAAACATGCATACTCTGTTTTTTTTTGAGAATTGCTCTTAAGTTACATAATATGACAAGCCTAAATATTTCCGCATTTTTTCCACATGCTACAGGTCTAATCTCGCCTGGAGTGTCTGTACCAGTCCAAGTGCCAGGCAGTGAACCAGACATGTCCCAGTACTGGCCCAGACTACAGTGAGAACAAGACACACGAGAACAAAAAAAGAGAAAGAAAACAGAGGAGAGGAAAAGAGAGAGGAGCTTCTTCACCTCGTGACGTCTTTTTGGCTTCAAGGCAGGGCTGTTCAGCAGTATTTAACTATGGAAGGAAAAGAGGAGACTCTAAAGGACCTTTTTGTACTGGGATAGTGCCACTTCTCTATCATTCTTTGGACACAAAGACTTGAAGAATAAAAGAGAACAGACTTCTGTAAAGTGCCCGGTATTATATCGTAAAATGGGGAAAAAAAAAATCTGTTTTTCAGTTTCCAACCTAAGTCATTTTGATGTATTTGTACATGTAATGGCCAATTGTATGTTATGACAAAAAAGGAAGAAAAAAAAAGAAAAAAAAGAAAAAAAAAAAAAAGAAGAACAACCGTGGATGGACTGTCAAACCAAGTTGGTCTTGCATCGGTGAGAGGAAGATCATTTGTGCAGGCTTATTCATCATTCTTTCTTCATCATCAGCAGATATCAAGAACTGCCCATTTCTGTTTCAAATGTGGACCTGTAGAAACAATCTCTGTATCATTTCAAGACAAAAATAGCAACAGAGTTCAAAGGAAGCCAATCCAGAAATTGTTTTCCAAAGCTTGCAGATAAAAGTAAGCTATTTGTTGAACATGGTGACTGCTGAACCGGAGGAGGAAAATGTTTGGTAGTTTAAAACGGTAGATTGTGTCTTCGGTATAATTCAGTTTTGTTTGTCAAAATGTAAGTATTTGTCTTCCCTAGAAGTCTCGCAGAACAATTTCTATAATAAAATTAATTTCATTTGATAATTTTCTGAATATTCAATACATGCTTTTCACTGAAGGCCACTTTTTAAACATAACTAACATTACTGAAGCTGACAATAAGAATGGTGTATTATTTATTACAATCATCAGTTCATCCAATCTCATACATCCTTTTTAATAATTAATTCATTTGCTAATTTTAAGTGTTTAATCTCAAGCAGATGGTTCTGAAACATAAAAATGAATAATTGATAGTAAAAGAAAAATTAAATGAAAAACAAAAAAAGGCCATTTCAGCCTTTTTATCTCCAAATACGTGATTGAAAATATATTTACCATAATTATACAAATCTGCATTTCCATTCAGAAGAAACTTGAAACTAGATGTGATTCTTGTGATTTTTCAATAAGCCTGTTCTCTTTAAAATAATCTGCATGTTAATAATGGTGTACTAATTTAAATTGTTTCATAAAGGAATGAAAAACAAAAAAGTGGCATTTCATAATCAGAAAACTCATTCACTGCTGTGCATAGATGTATGAATGCCGGCAGGGTTGCCAGGTCTGCGTAACAAAACCAGCCCAGTTGATACTCAAAAGTAGTCCAATCACGGACAAAACTAGCCCAGTCGCGTTCCGGGGGGAAATGGCTAACAAAATCTCATTCCAGCGGGTCAAACCTGCTTCCAGAAAGTCCCACCTTGGTCACAATCGTGTTTCAGGGGACGGCGGATTTCGCTTCAGCCCGCGGCAGCAGTGTATAAAAATAGCTCAATTCCGTGGGAAAACCACGGACTTGGCAACGCGGGCTATCGGCATGCATTCAAGAAACGTTTCGGAAAGTATTATGTTTGAAACACCATTGATATAATGCGAAAAGTAGCAAACAAAAAGAACACAACTGTTTACTCAAAAGAAGAAATCAAAAGCGGAAAAAAAACAATATCTTACCATTTATCTTACTGTAAGTGTAAGGAATGATTGCAGGGTAAAATATGTGATTTTGCCCCCTCGGGAGACCCAGCAGGGAGGGAAATCTAGAGAAGAATCCTTACAGGAGAACAGTCAGGTATGTGTGACTGCGATTGGCCTGTTCATCACGTACAGAAAATACAACCAACATTAGGCGCATCAACAAAAATATCTACAAAGACAAAATGATACAGTAGACTGGAAAATGTATATAATTTGCATATAACTGCCCTAGTATGTAACTAAATTGAAATGACAATCATCTAAGTTTTCCTGCACTGGTGTAATTAAGAACTGAGTAGAAGTTAGGGTCGCAAATTTGTGTTGATATTAAAGACAACAAAAGAAACGAAGAGCTTCAAGCTGATGGTTTAAACGACTGTTGAATTTATGAGATGGCACTGTTAATGTTAGTATTAAATGTACAATCATATTTAACTGTAGGTAATTCCTGATATAATAGCCTACGCTGTGGGAGTTTGAGTATTGGATGAATGAAGCATCTATGAACTGTATTCCTCTGTTAACAGCCGCAAACAATGTATATTAATAGTTTAAGTTGTTGCAAAATTC
>JAFVLL020006362.1:0-82500 GCA_021397915.2 Tor tambroides | reverse complement strand
TTTTAACAGATAGTGGGATGAGCGTCAATGCTGTAACAGGCAGGACAGATGAGTGACAGCAGCTGGCAAAAAGAGCTGGAGAAACAACAGGCCAGACACGCTGAGCATGAATGACACACACTCGCACATGCACAGTTATTAAATAACACACACAGACAGTGGCAGCTGCTGCTTTTCAACAATGGAGAAACACAGATATAATTTAGAAAGATAAAATAAATGCTGCTTCTAAAACTACTACTGAACAGTAAAATGACTTAAAATAATTGCTTTTTTTTTTTTTTTTTACTAATTTTAATAATGTACTAAATAACAAAAATAATTGTCCAAGCTTGGAAGTGCTTTTTTTAAAAAAAGTTTTTTTACAACATTTAAAAATGAAATAAAAAAATCTAAACTAAATTTGTATAATATAATTAGTGCTGTCAAATGATTAATCGCATCCAAAATAGAAGTTTTTGTGTACATAATACGTGTGTGTACTGTGTATATTTATTGTGTATATATAAATACACACACATACAGTATATTTTTTGAAAATACTTACATGTATTTACATGAATATATTTATATTCATATAATTTATATTATATATAAATATATCTAATATATAAACATAATACATTTTTCCGAAATATATACATGCATGTGTGTTTGTATTAACTTTTATTTTGAATGTGATTAATCGCGATTAATCGTTTGACAGCGCTAAATATAATATAATTACAACGTAAACAAACACACCCAAAATTGCACAGATGTGTATTTTTTACAATATTTAAAAATTAAGTAAATAATCCAAACAAAATGTGTATATTGTGTATATTATATTTAATATTATATTATATTATATTTAGGAGAAGCTGCATTTCCGCCACTTCTGACACATGTAAATATTCACTCAAGCTCAACTTAAATATAAATATAAATACACACACTAATTGTACAGAAGTATATTTTTACAATGTTTAAATATTAAATTAAAAAAATACAAACTAAATTTGTATAATATATAATATAATATATAATAATAAAAATTCACTCACAAGCTCAACAAACAAAAATACACACAAACTGTACAGAAGTATATTTTTACAATATTTAAAAGTAAAAAAAAATCTAAATGTTTACAAGATATTTTATATTCTATTATATTTAGGTGAAGCTGTGTTTCGCCAATTCTGACTCATGTACACATTCACTCATAAAGCTCAACTTAAATATAAATATACACACTAACTGTACAGTAGTGCATTTTCACAATTTTTAAATATTAAATAAAAAACCCTAAGTAAATTTGTATAATATAATGTAATGTAATATAATATAAAATAATATAATACAATATAATATAATACAATGGAGAAGCTGTGTTTCTGTCACTACTGACTCATGTAAACATTCACATACAAGCTCAACTCAAACACAAATACACTCACTCAGCAGATGGAAAGGGGTCTAGTCTATACACCTCACCCTTGACTCCTCTCTTTGGAGCGTCTCAGGACACCCCAGTCAGTGAGACAGACAGAAAGCGGCATCTTTCTGGACCAGGACACAGTCCTCTGAGCCAGAGCCCGTCATGGCGATGGCAGCATGGCAGTGCTTCACTATTGTAACCAACCCCCCACCTGCGACCGTGTGACAGGGCAAAGACCCAACTCTCCACTCAAATAAACCTCGCCACCCTAAACACTCCCTCAGACCAGGCTAAAAGAAGAAGAAGAAGAAGCATGAATAGCAGAACATGATAACAGCTATGCTAACAACACCAACAACATCAATGAATGACCTGCGCTGCTAGAGCCAAAACTTCGGGCCCAAGTCTCACTAGAATGTAACTTTATCTTTACATTATTGATGGCTCAGCAGCGCATTGCCCCAAACACGTGTTTTTGGTCGTGGCATAAACAAATCCCTCAACAAAAACACTGCAGGAGTGTGAGGATTGTGTGTTAGCAGGAGCTCCACGCTAACAACTTTGTGCAGTTTAGCGGTGTTTATATCACTAATGTGAGTGAATAATGTGTGACCCAAATACCATGATTTCCTCAAACAGAGATTAGCAAAACAGCCCTTACCATATGAACGGCATCAAAGGAATTCCAAAGCTTTGGCCAGAGTTGCTAACGACAGAAGTATTAGGTGCTAATTCCTGTCACTTTGTTTGGTTCCTGGGACATTTTCCATACAACATTCAAGCTAGTCAGGACGATTAACACAAATATGGCTAATAAAACAAATGTATAGGGTACTTACAAGGATAAATATAAAGAAAATAATTATCAAATAAGGAATTCTGACATGATTAGCATTGTAAGTAAAGTTATACACAAACTTTTAGCGGTTTTAGCATTTAGCATTAACAAAATATTGTATGCTGATTCAAAATTAGAGAGTAAATGGGAAAATTAAAGATTTATTAGCATGTTAGAGCTGTGGTGCAGTGGTTAATGCTCACAAAACAGGCTGTGCTGCTGACATGGACATCCGGGTTTGAGTCTTGAACCAGTCCCATTCCATTTTTCCTTCCATCTTCCTGATTATTCTCCACTATTCTATCAGTGTTATTACATTATTAGTGTTATTAATAAATTACATTTAAGTGAGCATTGGGCAAATATTCCCAAAATCCCAAATATTGGCCAATAACAGGTATGGTACTGATATATTGCATTGCCCTACTGTCAATTAAAGACAAAAAGTCAAGAAATAAAGATAGATTAAAAGTTAAATATAGGTTTGTTCGCATTGTATTACTTCTGTGAAACTTGTTTTACTTTTACATTTTAATACATTTATTTACTCACACCATAGTCAAGCCATTTTTAAGCCATTCAGAGGAAACTCCTAAGACACATCTAGACATCTGTGTGCGCTCTTGGATTTCCTTTGAAGGGGATGATTAAGCTTGTTTTTCAGCAATCCTAGCTCTGTTCCTGGCCCACCACCACTGTCTGGCAGTAATCTTGAACCGAAATTCAACCCTACTGTTAAAAACACAAAAATTTCTCGACCTTCCCATAAGCCCTGAGTCATCTAGAGTTACGCGCCATTGTTCGCCAGGACTTTTGAATGACTCTGCACTCCTGACACAGGAACAAGACCTGAGCAGATGTTTTACTAGGGTTGAATAGTCTTTAAGACTACATTAAAACATCCTGACTGGTAAATGAAGGTCTTTGGGTGTTATGGATCCTAAAGGTGAGAGGATAATTAAATCAAATATACTATAATAGAAAAGGCAATGAATGCCGTCTTACCTAAATCTGTAATACCCATATGCAAGAAACACAAACAAGCCAAATGGAGAAGCACAAAACTCTATAAATATTTCCTGTATGCCAATCAGACCTTGTAAAGGGCACACTGCTTGCTAGGGCCGCTCTCTTCTTATTGCTCAGATTTGAAAAACAGTTTCTCTGAGGATTGTCTGCATGAAAAGGTCATTTGTAATATATCAGCAACATATTCACCTGGAAGTAAAAGGACCTTTGGAATATGCTGAACTGAGCATGGTTATGACCACATAGGTAGAGAAAGTTAGATAAAAGAACATGCTATTTCCTGTCAAGACAGGTTATTTAAACCGAGAATGGACAACGTCCCATGTGTTAGCATTTGAAAACTACTGTGTAAAATATTAAAGTACACAGGTTTAATACATTTGGAAATAACACTGATGAGATGATGAGAATATGTTCTAATAAATAACAGTTAAAAGAGTCTGGTCTTAGAAATATAAAAATAAAATAACTAATTGTAGTTTATGAATAACTCGATGCACTGACATTAAGATCCTGTCTGATACATGAATTATTTTCATGTTATTTAATAACAGATAAATGGCTGATATTCAAATTATATTATTTTTGTCCAAAAATGTAATGAAACACTAAAAAAAAAAAAAAAAAAATGTGATTTTAGGCATCATAAAATTATAATGTACTGTAGATGAATAAACATACATAATTAAATCTCAAATTTATACCAATACTTATACATTAAAAAAAAAAACTATAATATTAGCTGATATCAACATATCGGACATCCTTTGTAGAAAAAAAAAGAAAATTAATACTGCAAACATTTAAGATTTTTGTGTCAAGAATAAAATACATAAAAATCCACTTTTTTCTCCTCACTGAGAATACTTTACTTTTTTCTACTTTTCTGAGAAGTATTTTGTAATATGAAGCAATTAAACGTTAAAATCACTTGAGATTCTGTATGCACACAAAAAATAATAATAAAAACAAAAAAATATAAATTTTGGCGAAGCAGCTGCAATTCAGCACAATAGAGCAAGACACTGTAAGTGTGTGCACCTATGTGGATATTTGTGTATACTTATGAGTGTATACTATGTGTTTATGTTTGGCGCTCAGAGCTGAATCAAGGGCAGCATGGGCTACAGCATAGGCAGTCCAGATAGTGTGTGTGTGTGTGTTAAATATTTGAAGAGTGTGAGGCTTGGCCCTGGGGGTGAGAGCAAGACACACTGCATGAGTAAAATACATGTAAGTGCTGCCTTCAGAATAAATACACAGGCATTGCGAATGTTACAATGGGATGAACTTTGACAACATATCTGAAGGCTATTTACATTTTATACTGTGCACACACATATATACAAACATCCCATAATACAGTGCACAAAAACCACATTAAACATTATTACTATTATTATTACATTTAAATTACATAGATAACTATATAAATAAAACAATAACATGAGTTAGGAATATATAGAAATCCAACTCATATTTCACTTTACTGCTGTAAAGGTGATGAGAAAGCCATTTAAATGTGTAAACAGGTGTTGAGAAGGACCTGTATGTGAGAGAATGCATGAATATTAATGAGCAGGCATTTATGAAAATGAATATTCATAGGACAAATCTAATCTAATCCTCTTCAGTCACACTTTCTGTGCATGTTGACAAAATGCATATAGATGCTAATCTCCGCTAAAAATGTGTGATATAGCATGTAATAACTGCAACAGAAACAAGCTTTTTAATGACAGCGTTGTTAACATTGGTACAAAGCAACGCACCTCATTTCACCAGCAACAGAATCAGTGTACAGATCCAGCCTAAAGACGTAGGCTTGGGGTTAATTAGCCGTAAAATACAATGCTAATCTAGTCTTTATGAGGTCACTGTCGTGGTCCGATGACCTAAAGTTAGACAGGATCATGACAAGACAGGATTTGTTCCACAAGGCGAGCTAGGCTTGTTTGTTTTAGTGATATATAACGTCTCTACGACTGTCCCGTAAAAAGACAAAAAGAAAGCATCGCAACGTAAAAAATGTGTCTGACAGCATATGTAACAAAATGTTAAAGGTGAATTTATGCATCACTTTTCTTCTCATCATGCAACATTTTGCACAGGATTGAAGTCACATTTCCACTTTGACGAAATTCATAAGGCATACAAGTGAATTCTGAATAAAGGTGTCACTAAAGGTGTATTTTAGAACTGGTTTTGAGGGTATCAGAAACAGGCTATTTCAAGCCAGACACCACCATCACAAGCGGCATGTGACAATCTCACTCTCGGTTACTGCACAGAAATGCATTTCTGAGGGGGAAAAGAAAAAACAACACTTCTATTTGTATGACCCGCTTTCATTTTGTACAAAGTAAGATGCGTATTATCTTATGTTGAGGACAGCTAGGAGATGCATTAGATGGATTTTTGTTTATTCCTGGCTTTTCAGAGCACAAGCTGGCTCTAGAAGTGACGGTTTTTACAAGCTAGACGATGTAAGGAGGTGACGGCGAGTCCTGTCAGAAACTATAGACACCACAAAGGTACCAAACACAGTTTGTAAGCAGGTCTGTTGCTGTTTTACAGTGGGGAGGTCATGTTTAGGTTATCATGCCATCCTCAGAAAGAAGGTCTGTTTGGAGTCAAGATTATAATACACTTCTGATTGAAAGGAGAAGAAATTGCAATCAATATCCTACAAACGCAAAGCAGCAATCATCTGTACTTCAGCATTTCAGCTAAGTGTAACTTAACATTCATAGATTGTGCAGGACAGTGTTGTCAACAGTAACCTCCCTTACCCTTTCTGGTATTCTTGACACTGAAGCCTATTGTTCAATAACTTTAACCAGTTGAGGCCAAACAATGGCCAACACGGCCCTCTGGGTAATATATTCACAGTCACTATCCTCACCCGACAAAAACACCATTTAGCATTTCTCTCACATAAAACTGCCTGATTTTTTACTGCAAAACTGTGTTTCTTTATGGAAGGATGATGAAGCTGTTATTGTTCTAAAAATAAGTTATATTTTTGTCATACGCATGGACTGCAAATTTAAACCAGTAAATTCCTGCAGGGACTGGTGACTAGACATGAAAGTGATTGTGACATGTTTCCTACGTGTAAACCCTCCAGCACATGCAGAAAACACATTTACAGTGTCTCCTTTGACTGCTATTTGTTGGGTATATTTACTGTACAGAGAATACTGCATGTTGTTGGCAAGCAACACTGCATAAGGAATCAATGGTGTTTAACACTTCAGTACTTAATTTTTCCAAAGGGAATACCAATAAACATTTTTTGGATATGGACTTGTGGCTCTGAAATGAATACATACATCTTAAAGTATAAAGTGCCAGCATGTCACTGAATCTGAATTGCCAGATTTTTTTCATTCTACGTTTTCAGAAAAACTTAAAGGTAGAATTTTTCTTTGTTAAAATACTCTCTCTTGTTCCAGCCTAATATTTACCAACGGTCACACTACTGATCAATTTAATATGTCCTTGATGAATAAAATGATTTCTTAAGAAACCTGACCCTGAACTTTTGAACTGCAGTGTAAACACAGTGGCGATATCAAAACATTGCTCTGTTTTGTTTAAAAATATGACCAGTTCTGGCATAGCAACAGTGGCTCAACCAATGGCATGAGTTTGGGGAGGGGCTACCTGTGTGGCCATCCAATGACAGAATACGGGAGTGGTGCTACAGGAAACCTGCTTGGAAACAGTCATGAGACTGTACAGAGATTTCACTGTTTTAATGAAGAGTGCAATCTGCCATTGCAAATAAATAATGTATGTGACTCTAAACCACAGCTTCTCATTAACATTTTAACATAAATACGGTGAACCAATGATTTGTGTGGGATGAGTTGTAAAGTATTTTGAGAAATGGATACGAGAGCATCAAACACTTAGTGGAATGCTGTTATTCCACTTCAGCAATCTTTGATTTGTAATCCAACCCCAGGCAGCGCTCCTTTCGCCCCTTTCTCTCTCTCCCTTTCTGTATCTCTCAACACCCTTTCACAAAGGCCTCGGCCATTAGCGTTCCAGCTTGCTGTTTTCAGTAAACCTCTCCTCACTGCAACATCATACACCAAAGCCCAAAACCACTCTTTACAACCAATGTCATAAGCACATTTCCCAGCCGTGAATAACAGTTTTCTTTGCTGGGAAACTGTTTCTGAATCTAATAATTATCCTCTTCATCCTCCTAATTCAGACTTTAGTGTTTGGCTGAGAAATGGGCCGGCTGCCAGCTCGAAGCAGAGTCTGAGTTGTCAGGTGGATTACAGTCATATGAATCGCTCCGCAGGAGGCCGAGCAGCCTGCAATTACAGCGCGGCGGCGCCTTTGATTTAAAGGAAACTTTCAGAAACTGACTAAAATGTTGAATAATAAGCCATTAGAGATTCTGAAGGCCAGAGCCCCAAAAGAAACCCTCCCTCCCTTGAAGTTTCCTTCTCACACAAAGTTGTTTGACGTCACTAAACGTCGAACAACGTCTGCGCTAGTTAGTCAGACACCTGGGACTAGCCGCTTTCACTCATAGTCAAAAGTTTCGAAAAATCTTTACAGCGCGATTAAGAGCGGTAATCACTTTCTGCGCAAAAATATCAGTTTATTCCATTGTACTAAAAGCCCTGAATGGGATCCTTTGAAAAGAACGTGAATCTTTTATATGATGGCCTCTGGATTTTTAAATGAAAATGAGGGGTCAACTTCTCTCATTTTCCTCACAAAGGACTGAAAGGAAGGGACCAAGCAGACTTGAAGGCTACAGCAGAAGGTGATGAGATAAAAAGAGACACAGCCAGCGCCGCCCCGGCTCACATCAATGCCGCATTGTGAGCTCCGCCAGAGACAAACGAGCACCGGCCACAATCGGAGCGGGGCCGTAATTAAATTTCACACAATATGAGGCAGCAAATGACATGTAAATTATAAATGGCTGATTCCTTGCTTTCCATGACAGTGTTAAATAAGGGAGGTGTAAGTGAAATCATTAGATTATGCCATTCAGCGACAGGAGGGAGGGGTTTTTCAAAAGGTTGCTGTCTTGGAGGGCCCGCAGCCAGCCCTGGCACAAACGATGCACTCGGAGACTATTTCAAACAGCGGCGAGGACAATGCCGAACCAGCCCTTGATTGTGTTTGTCCACCTAGGTATAAAACAGACATTATGGGCATTTTGTCCCGCTCACCAAGATGCTCAGGCGGGCTAAAGAAGAGAAGTGAGATAAGTGGATGTACTTCACTGGCTCCTTGTATCTCCCACCAATTACCCTCTAAATACATAGACACAGCCCACTAGCGTCAACAATGAAATATAGCTCCAAAAGAGAAAAGAGGGCCATTTCAAAAGCGGCGTCGCATGCATGGAGGAGTACCGTGCGGTAATTGCGGAGGGACAGATGAAGGACCGTTTCTTTTCAAGGAGGGAGAGAGAAAGACACACAAATACAAACAAGAAGGGGTAATCTCACTTCAAGAGACTTGAAAAACTTTGAAACAAAAACACTTTGAAACCCAAATTTGAGAGAGAGAGAGAGAGAGAGAGAGAGAGAGAAAGAGAGAGAGAGAGAGAATGTTTTCTGCTTGCATATACACAATTAAAAATAAAAGTTAATAAAAAATAAAATAAATAAAAATTAGGGTCATCATCAGTTTTTGCAAACTAAAGGTGATTAAAAAGTAATGTGTGGGCACTGTGTGCTATCACATACATGTCCGGCTTTCTTAATTAGGACAAATCCCCTTTTAGCCCGTACTAGAGAGAGAATAGGCAGCCCTAGAGTGTTTGTGAAGAAACTCATTAAAAATGTGGAATGCTGTGGAGAGAGAGGGAAAGAGAGAGCGAGAGAAAGAGAGAGAGAGAGAGCGTTACGTCTTTCTGCTTGAGTAGCCACAAGTGGCCTCTAGGATAAATGTTCCCCTCTCGTCTCAAGTAGTTGTCTTGAACCAAGTGCCGAGAGGAGAAAAGAGCCACAACTTGTTAGTCAACAAGTTAGCTTAGAGGGGCCAAAGAGGGATTTGGAAGAGCAAGAGCAAGGTTGTGCCACAACCCAAACACACACACACACAGAAAAAAGTAATGAGAAACTAACACCCTCCTGCTAACCAAATGAGATCAGATAAACTCCAGTAAGTAGCATCGTGAAGAACATGGTAGTCAAAAGTTTGATTTTAAAATCTGAGGAAACAATATTACACTTCTACTACAAGCAAAGGGAAAACAAACATTTTCTTTCTGACTTTCTGACTGTGTATGTATCTGGCATGTTTCCATCCATCCATCCATCTCTGTTTATCTGTCATTTTTATTTCTATCTGAAATTTTTCTGTCTGTCTTTCTAGAAAGATATGGTTTTATCCATCCATCAATTAAATTTCAATTCAAGTGTGCATGGCAAAAGTGTGCATTACTGGCATGACAAAAACCATACATTTGTATTGCCAAAGCAATTGCAGCTGGGCTGCTTACAAATAGTGCACATATGTATTAACAGAAAGAAAAAGAATAATAAAAATAGTCATATAATAATAATATATAAAAAAGTATTAAGCATGTGGTGCAAAATAAATTACTACTGTATGCAAGTTTATAAACTATAAAAAAATAAGATAAGGGATTAGACAGATTTACAGAAGCAAAATATACATCTAAGTAATATAATACAGTAATAATGGAATAATATAATCTACATGTGCTGGAAACATCAGATAAGGGCAGATTGAGTGTTTTCTCTTCTATCGTAACAGGCAGACACATATTGAGCAGCAAACACACAGCAGTTCTTGTGTTCTCCTAACAGATAATGCAGTTTCTCCTGGTTTGAAAGAGCTTTAAATGTCTAATGGATCTGCTGTATTTTATAATAGAACATTGTCCGTATATCCGTGTATTTGGAGCATTCTGTTAGGAAGTGCAGTTCTGTTTCCATCTGATTCAGATCACAGTGTGAACACAATCTCTTCTCCGGTGGCAGCCATGTTTTTTCATCCATCTAGCTGTCTGTCTTTCTGACATTTTTTCTCTGTCTTTCTGACTGTGTATGTATCCGACATGTTTCTATCCATCCATCCATCCATCCATCCCTGTTTATCTGTCATTTTTATTTCGATCTGAAATCTATCTATCTATCTATCTATCTATCTATCTATCTGTCGGTCTGTCTGTCTGTCTGTCTGTCTGTCTGTCGGTCTATCTATCTAGACAGATAGTCAGGCAAAAAAATGTCATACAGTTCGAAATAAAAACGAGACAGAAAAATGCCAGATAGAAATAAAAATGACAAACAGACAGATAGATACATGTCAGATACTTACATAGTCAGAAAGCCAGAAAGATGTCAGAGAGGAAAAAAAAAAAAAAAAAAAAAAACTGTCAGAAAGACAGACAGACAGACAGACAAATAGATAAATATCATAGAAAAATAGAGACATTAAAATTTTAAGTAACACACATAGAGACAAGGCCACATATACACAAGTGAAGGAAAGAGAGGTTGCCTCTGGCTCTCACCCTGTCAGCTCCTGAAGGCTTAGAGGCAGGCCTCAGCCCAGATTAACCCTGATCGGGCTGTCCTCCCTGGGGCTCTTCTTCTCCAGCTCGGGCCCTGGGTTCAGCCAGGGAGTCATCACCACCTCCCCACTCTCTATCCTAAACACGTGCACCGTAGCTCAACTAAACAAAGCCTGAGACAGCCAACATCCATTAACTTAGCCAAATAATCCTGATTTAGATCTGGCTAAAGATGATATCGGTCCCCAGAGCACCTACGATGCCAATTTTACTCCTTGTGTTTAACATTTATTGTATGATATAAATCCCACAATTAAAAATGGAAATTAAAATGACAGATAACAGAAATATTGACACGGTTGTCAATGAATAAGTTTGTGTGTGCGAGAGTGTATAAAGGCACAATAAAACATTAGAAGCTCTGGCGTGAGCTTCCCAAAGAGGAGAAAATTAATTATTTCAAATACATGTGGACCTTTCATGAGCACAGGCTTGATTTGCATTGAGGAATATTCAGCAGAAGTAATTGGTGCACACTGAATGAACTCAATTTTCATTCGAAATTTCCTTGGAGTCCCAAGGCACTACTGCACAGGATTCGAGTGGCAATACAAACAAAAGTAATGTCAAAAGGGAACGCAGGAATCGAGGAACAAAAGGGAGAGCAAAACTGTTTTAGCATCGTAAATGAACGATGAAAGCTTCATTCAGGCAGTGGGCAGATATCACATGGAACGTTGACAGTTGATGTCTTCATATAAATGTAAGAATTTACATTCTAATTAAAAAGAATTTACATCTTAATCAACACAGGCTTAATTGTTCAGCTAGTGTTTTCCAGTAATGAAAAACAACATTGTTCTGCCAGAAAGTGAAGAAATACTATATTACCATTGGTGCTTTATATTCTAGGCGAGTTAACGGACTGCAACATAAAAGCTGCATTTTTATTGTGCCATCAAAACGTAATTTTTTTTATCCTTCTTATCTTATCTTCAGAATTACACTGGCACACATCTTTAAAACTAAAGTTAAGAGACCACATACTCACTACAGTCAGTGAGTTGCATGTAACCAGTTTCATGGAGCTTCATGCCCATAGCTGAACCCTTCAGCATCTTCATTTGGAGGCAGCTGGGGTTGGTTAAGAGGTAGATACTGAGGAAATTTTACAGCACAACCTCAAACTCAAGCCTCCAGCTCTCAAAGACCTTTAGCGAGTTTGCTAAGACATGTAACATCCCACATGTCCTATTCTTTTTGGAACCGAACACAGCCTTTATGCATTTTTTACTGCAAAGTGCTTCCGTTAAAACTAAAACTTTTTCTAACTAAGAATTTTTGGTTGGACCTATCAGTGTATTCACGTCTTCCAGTGAAATTTGTATTTATGAGCTGGGAAGCTAGAATTTTGACATCAGGTCCGTTCAAATCATTTTAGTAGGATCAAAATGGCGATGTACCTTTTCAACAAAAAAATTCGTTTAACTCTGCTTGAACAATAATTTCTTTATTTATTATTATTTCTTCTTTCTATAAAATAATACAGAATGCGCATAAGACGTGTTTTTGCTTTTATACTTTTTATTCAATTTAGGAATAATTATCATGAGTACAATAAATATTTTTGATTTCATCAAAATTATCTTAATTCGTGTTCCGAGGATGAACGAAGGTCTTACAGGTTTGGAACAACATGAGGGTGAGTAATTAATGACAGAATTTTAATTTTTTGGGGAACTATGCCTTTCAGTACTTGTCTTCACAGCTTGTTTTCCATGCACTGATCTCTCGCTGTATATGTATATAACTATTCTACAAGGTGGTGATTTCGTATGAAATCGTACAACGTAAATCAAAAATTTAAAAAGTTCATGAGTTTTACAAAAAAGTCAGCATGAAGGTCCACCCCTCATGTCACTGGGGTAAGCAGATCATACAGAAACATATGAATATGTGTGATTAACATATAAATTCATACGAATTAGCCACCAATTTACCAAGATGTCAAAGAGTTAAAAATTGTTTTGGGTATTTTATTGCAATACCACTCAAAACCAGCCATCAAGATGCGGACTGTGCAAACTGCTACTGCTTAGTTTTTCTGTGCTAGCCTTTAGCATTTCACAATTCATCCATTTCCTCTACTTCCACAATAATAATGAATTAATACTGCATTTAAAGACTGTCATTGCACAAAAACAAAGAGTTAAGTAGGCCTACAATTTCTATCCTTCGCTTATGCTAATCTTTGAGTATGCTAATAAAATAAACAGCATGAGACAGCAGGGTCCTTATCAGCTCTATGAGAAACCTGCGATAAAGACGGCTAGCAGCTTCTTCTAAACTAAAGTAATGTTCGACTGGTCTCAAGACACTAAATCAGTTTAATCAGCTTTTACACTTTCCAACCATTTACACGTCCAACTTAAAAACGTCGCTCCGCGCTCATTAGCCAACACAAAAGACTAGCGACTAAATGAGGCATGATTCATGAAACGGATACCTTTAATCATCACTCCTAGCCCCTGAAAGGTCGTTTAGTATATTATATCTAAGTGCGCAGCTTATTCCTGCTTCATTACTGATAATTAAGACCTGTCATATTTTCTTGCACAATGTGTCAGCTAAGAGCTTTGGCATCTGCCAAATGGGCATCAATTTTCAAAGCCACGGAATGAAAGGTAAGGCGAGATGTTATAAAAAGAAGTTGATTTGGTTAGTATTTCTGTTTGTTTTGTAATACAAAGAATGGCATTTTCAACTTTGTAGAAAATGCTGAGATCAAATAAGACAGTTTTCTCATCTTATTTTGATATCACTTAGCTCTCAGCAAAAGTGATTGGGCCCGTGAACAGGGAATTGCTTGCTCGCAAGAAATCTCCTCAGATAGTTATCACATGAATATCCTAACAGACTGAATTAAGGGCAGAGACTTGGGAGCTGTGGCAATGTGGCAGAGAGATGCTGAAAGGGACACAGTGGCTTTTGCATTAGCATCTGTTGTGGCTCGACTGGCATAAACTAGCGAAAAGTGTCAGAGGTGCCACAGGGGGCGAGTAAAGAACTTTGCAAGAGGTAAAATGGAAATTGAAAAATTTGAAAAACAAAGGCTAAAAATAAATTTATCATCTCAGTTCCAGAATATTCTTCTACAGGTTAGGAGCATCATAGTATTTAGCATGTAGCATAAACAGACATTTATACATTTATAATGTAAAGACTTTCTATTAATTGTATTCACATCTGTTTTCAACGCCGATATTAGTTGTTTCTTGAGAAGCAAATCAGCATATTAGAATGATTTCTGAATTATCATATGACACTGAAGACTGGAGTAATGATGCAGAATGTATTACAACAGAAAACAGTTGTTTTTAAATGGAAATATTTCACAGTTTTACTGTATATTTGATCATATAAATGCAGCCTTGGTGAGCATGAGAGACTAAAAATACTGGTAACACTTTATTTTGATAGTCCGCTTTAGACATTCCACTAACAGTAAGTAACTTTGCAACTACATGTCAACTAGCAGTCATCAGAGTATTAGTAGACTCTCTGCTTAATGTCTTCTAACACTTTATTTTGATGGGTCCACAACATATAACATACTGACTATGAGAAACTTTGCAAGTATGTGTCAACTTATTCTACTAACCCTAAACCTACCCTAAGTCTATTCTGAGAGTTAGTGGACATGTAGTTGCAAAGTTACTTATAGTTAGTAGAATGTCTAAAGTGGACTATCAAAATAAAGTGTAACCAAAACACTAAAAAAAATATCTTACCAATTGTAACACAAACATCTGATCTTTGAATGTTTTGATTATTTTATGCTACTGCAAATTTGTCACTTTCATCATTGACTGGCATTTGAAATCCATAAAAAGACTAAAACGATGGAACAAAAACATAGGTATACACATCAGTGTTAGTGATAGATTTCAAAAGAGGCCAAATGTTACACAGCAAAAACAGACAAGATTCTTCCAGCATTTCTTTGTTTTTTCTGTATGTTTTGAAAATGGTTCAAGGCTACGGCTTCATGAGAATAAAAAAACAACCCCCAACGGCCTTAAGTTTGCTCAGTTGAAATGATCTGCTTTGACAAATTTAACGGCTCTTTTTTCTCCCTCTCCAAATGCACTTGTCACTCAGTATTAGCCGTCCTCATTAATGACAATGGGAAAGTTTATCTTAGCCACACATTTAAAATCATCCTCAGCTTACAATAGGGCTCAAAAATCTTCCACAAAATAGAAGGCGGATCTACTTACATAGACACCCTTTTTTTGAAGTAGTGTTACTCTTTATGCCTGGCTGTGAACAATCTTTCCACAACAATAAGGTACATTCTTCGGTGATCAATACTTATTATCTGTGCTCTGGTACATCTCTATACAACCTCTCTGAAAGGCTACCTGTGGGGTTTGTACCTGATGGTCACTGCTTGATCCTCCACTAGCGACACACACACAAAAAAGCTCATTTTAAAGTCATCATTGTAGGCTCTTCTGTAAACAGAGAGAGAAATTTTAATATTATTTTATTTTTAAGCAAATAATATACACAAAAATGTACAGGTGCATCTCAATAAATTAGAATGTCGTGGAAAAGTTCATTTATTTCAGTAAATCAATATATATATATATATATATATATATATATATTTCAAATGTGTGTAATGCGATTATGTGTATTGCGATTAATCGTGTATATATATATATATATATATATATATATATATATATATATATATATTAATGCTGTCAAATGATTAATCGTGATTAATCGTGATTAATCTTTTATTTAGGATGCGATTAATCGCGATTAATCACTGTCCAACATTAATTTTAAATATACTTTAAATATACTATATTTTTATATACTTTTTTGGGATGTGATTAATCATTTGACAGCCCTAAAACACACACACACTTAGTAGCCACCCTATAAGTAAAAAAAGTTAAAATTGTATTAAAAATCAATCTATTTTTGACTTTACTGTAATATACACAACAGTCCTCTTATCTCTTGTTGTGAAATGTGATATGGTGTTAATCCTGATGTAGACAAACCGTCATTAGTTCCACACAATTCCCCATGTGTTTAAAACGCATATGGTCACGTTGTTTGTTTGGTAAAGCTGCAACAGACTCTACTGAAGCATAAGACAGCTTTGAACTGCAGTCATTTCTAGTATGAAACTATTTAAATATATATTTAGACAATATATAACAACAGTATCACTCCTTTCCAAAATAATTTTGTAGCACTATACATAATACATTACATAATTATTTTGGAGAGGAGTAATACTTGCATTGCTGTCAGTTAGCTCTCATCACCTTTACTCGTGCGTTTTAGAATTGCAAGTGCCAAATCACATATATCGCAGCATTACTTCATTACGTCAAAAAAAGCATTTGAGTTAAACTATCAGATGACTGTCTAATGTGAATTTATATTCACACACCACAGTTGCTCCACACACCCTCTAAGCAAAGCCCAAAGCTTCCATCTGACAAAACAGCCTGTCCTGCAGCAGCCCATATCTGGACGAGACACAAACTGTGGGAAAGTTATTTTTAAGTCGAATGCCAATGGAGACAAAGCAGGAATTGCTCCTGGCTATGGCACTCTATGGCCTGGATCAAAATTCCACCTTTGGACTTCCCCCTCTGAATACGGACAAGAGCGTGGCGGATGATGCCTGGGACGCTGATAACAATAAATTCAGCCAAAACCACAGTCACATGCCCACCAATCCAACACTAGGGGTTTTTGAACAATTGATACTTGAAAATCAAAGGATCTAACAACTTAATGCTAATATAATTGCTAGATAAACAACATTAAGAGTTTGCTCATCCTTTCACAGTCTTGTTGTCCACTCACGTGACTATTTGATAAACGGCACATTACCTTTACTCTCTGGCAAAAACTATGACCTGTGACCTCTCGCAATGCTAATTTGTCACAGGCGTTAAAATAAACTGTGCAGAAAATGATAACGCCTGTCTACCAGTTTTTAAAGACTAGCTCACTTATATTTTATTTTTACATAATACTGTGAACATTTGCATTCAGATTCATTTAAAGTTATCTACTTTCCATGAAAAGCAAACAGTTTTTTTCCCCAAATACATTAACCTCTTCAACATTTTAGTGCAAAGTCACATAAGCATATGCATTTTGAATGATTATTCAATGTATGCCTAGTGTAGAGTTTCATGAGACATGCCATTACAGCAGGAATTAAACTTCTCTTAAAAATGCAAGTATAATCATTTCAAAAGTGATGTTATGCAATGTTTATAGGTGGTTAAAGACCCGGAATTCGAGTAGACAGGGGAAGTAGCATCTAATATACATAGAGAATGCTTAATTTGTTTTCCCAAAAAATGGACCCCACTCACTTTCATTGTAAGAGTCAAAATTTTACGCATTTTTTGTGTGGTTATCAACAATATGGCACAAATGCTGTCAGTTGTAGTGAAAAAATGCTCTCAACTTGTAGCGAACCCGGAATATTAGTTTAAGAAGGATTTTTAACATGCCTCCCATAATGTTTTACACTCACAAATCATTTGCATCTAACAATGCCAGAACTGCTTGCTTACTGAGAACTTAATTGGTAAGGACAAAGTAGGCAAAGAACATAATAGAACAAGTCTTTTTCACTCATTCGTGCATTTTCTTTAATTAGAACTGACTGATAATCACTTCGGCGGCCATCTTGCTCTCAGCACTCAAAACGGCACCTTGCATCTTACATAACATGGGTGATAATAAATCCAACCATCATGTATTTGCTGCACAACAACAAAATACAAGCTTTGAACTCACAATCTCAAGTCCCCAAGCTGACCCCCCTATTTGTCCTTATTTGCCGTCTCGTTTTTACCGTTGCCCTTTCTCCTCCAATCGACCTCCTTCCTATTCTCTTCCTTCATCTATCTCTCTCCCCATCGCTGCACCTCTGGCAGGCTGATGCCAACATGTTTCAGGTTAGATTGCAGCCAATAGGAGCACAGATGTCATGACAGGATCTGACAAAACAGCTCAGATAAGAGTGCTACTCCAGGTGACAAGGACCTGAACTGGTGACCTAGACTCCAGCAGCTCGGCTTGTAGCTGGAGCTTCCAACAACAGAAACCACTTACAATTTGTTTGCCATTTCACTACACAAAATACCTCATGAATATATGAATCCATTTAATCCCACTGCTAACATTCATATGGTTTGAGCTTGATGGTCTAAAAAGGGTCTAAAAGCATTGTTGATGAATTTTACACATTACATTACAGAGTTATCAACTATACATATATGTATTTTTTATATGGATGATTTAAATACTCACATAACCAGGACCAATTCTGTAATGCGCATCAGAAAGATGCCTCTCAGAAGCTCCATGAAAGTAAAACCTTTCATAATATAGATATTATATATTGAACAAGTCTATTATTAATTTATCATAAAGCTCTGACTCATAAATCAGGCTCACATCACACAAAAATGTCAACAGTCACACTTTTGTCCAGTGAAAAAATCTTTTCTCTTTTTGAATGAATAACATTTTGACTCACATTGAATAATTGTAGATTTCAAAGCATTATTACACTAAATAAAACAAAGTTAAAGCAAAATAAAAGACGCAGTTATAATTGGTTTATTATTACTTTTCCCCAATTGCTTGTTAGTAAAACATTAAATTGTTACCAGATAGACCAAGTGAGCTATTTCCCCTATGGTTACAATCTGGAACCAAGAATAAAGCATATATGAGTAGTGAGTGTATATTTGTGTATATATTTCTGTATATGTATGTGTGTGTATATATATATATATATATATATATATATATATATTAGTGCTGTCAAACGATTAATCGCGATTAATCGCATCCAAAATAAAAGTCTTTGTTTACATAATATATGTATGTGTACTGTGTATATTTATTATGTATATATAAATACACACACATACAGTATATATTTTCAAAATATTTATATGTATATACATTTATATATTTATATTCTTATATTTTATATCATACATAAATATATTTAATATATAAACATAACATATTTTTCTTAAATATATACATGCATGTGTTTGTATTTATATATACATAATAAATGTACACAGTATACACACATATATTATGTAAACAAAAACTTTTATTTTGGATGCGATTAATCGTTTGACAGCACTAATATATATATATATATATATATATATATATACACATACACACACACATACACAGTGCCTTGCGAAAGTATTCATACCCCTTCCTTTTTTCACGTTTTATGTCGCTGCCTTATGTTAAACTGCTTTAAATTACTTTTTTCCACATCAATCTACACTCCATACACTATAATGGTAAAGCAAAAAAAGAAGAAAAAAGAAAAGGTTTTTAACATCTTTGCAAATTTATTAAAAATAAAAATCATGAAAACACACTTAGAATTTGCAAAAAAGCACCTAAAGGACCCTCAGACTGTGAGAAATAATATTATCTGGTCTGATGAACCTCAATTCCAAGCATCATGTTTGAAGGAAACCAGGCACTGCTCATCACATGCAGAGTACCATCCCAAAAGTAAAGTGTGCTGGTAGCAGTCTCATGCTGTGGGGCTGTTTTTCAGCAGCATGGACTGAGGGACTCGTCAGTGTAGAAGAAAAGCTCAATGCACCAAAATATAGAGATAGCCTTAATGAAAACCCAGTCCAGAGCATTCCGAACCTCAGACTGGGCAGAAGGTTTACCTTCCAACAGGACAATGGACCTAAACACACAGCAAGAGTGGCTCACAGACAAGTCTGTGAATGTCCTTGAGTGGCCCAGCCACAGCCTGAGCTTGAACCCAATCAAATATTTCTGGAGAAACATGAAAATGTGCATCTGTCCCCATTCAACCTGACAGAGCTTGAGAGGTGAAGAGGTGAGAAGAATAGCAGATAATTGCCAAATGCTGATGAGCAAAGCTTGTCGCATCAAACAAAAAAGACTTGAGGCTGTAAAGGTGCTTCAGCTAAATATTTAGTTAAGGGTATAAATACCTATGCAATGTACTTATTTCAGTTTTTTATTTGTAATTAATTTACAAAGTTGTGACAATTCTGTTTTTGCTTTGTCAATGTGGTGTATGGAGTGTAGACTGATGTAGAGAAAAAAAAAACTAATTTAAAGCAGTTAACATAAGGCAGCAACATAAAACGTGAAAAAAATGAAGGGGTATGAATACTTTCGCAAGGCACTGTATATATTATTATATATATATATATATATATATATATATACACACACACACACATATACAAATACACATACTAGTATATATACACTCACTAGTTTTTTTTTTTTTTTTTAATTGGCCTATCCAAGGAACCATGTTTGCTAAAAATGAAGCCACACTGTGAGATATAAATTTCCAAGTGAGAGAAATAAAGTCACATGTATGAGATATAAATTTGTACTTGTAGATATATTTGTATTTGTGACAGTCCAATGCTATCTCCTGATCAATTCGTACATATTTTACAAGGTGGCTAATTGTACAAATTCGTATGACCTCACTCATACGATTTTGTATGATTTGTCTAGACCCCAGTGATGGGCAGGTTTAAGGGTAGGTAATTCGTACAAATTCATACGAATTGGGGAATTTGTAAAATACATACGATTTAGCAAAAATTAAAAATTAGCCACCTCGTAAAATATGTACAATTTGCCATTGGGTTGGACAGTCACAGTTGTGAAATATTGTCACGATTATGAAAAATAAAGTCACGATTGCAAGATATAAAGTTGCAATTAAGACAAAGCAGCAAAAAAAAACAACGAAAACCAAAAATAATTAAGATCCTCAAAATGACTTAACAGAAGCATCACAACAATGACACCTCTGAGAAACGCAATAGCTGCATTGCTACATTCCAAAGCAAATCAAGCTGAGCTAACTTGAAACCAGTCATGTAGTCCAAATTCTCACCCTGTCAGTGATGAAGTTCTCATTAGCTTCAATCTCCGACCGCTTAAGAAGTTTAATTACATGCCTGTTTCACATTCTTAGCCAAGCCTTAACCCACCTTCCAGTGTGAAGAAACTAATCCAACATAGCTCACCTGTCCTGAAGTTAATGGTAGCCTCAGGCTAATGTACCTGAATATTACTGTAAGTCTACCTAGACTTAGCTTACCATTATACAAGTAGTGCTATTAATCAAATTTTAATCTAATTTTAAGCATAAAACATCACTTTCAAATTTCCCAATTGGAAAACTAATTTATTAGTTTTTGCAGTTTGTTAGCATTTACTAGCTAGAAGACAAATTAGTGTTTTAATGAGGAATGCAACTCATATACTTTTTACTGGATAAAAGATCAGTCTACATTTAGTCAATCCTCACACCAAACAATAAATTGATTAAGAGGAATTTTTGCCCATAACAAGATAACCTACCTGTAATCAAAGCCAACTGTGTTTCTACACCTGGTCCAGGCCTAGTTTAGCCTTCTTGAAATTTGACTTTCAGATCGCAGTCATAGTTTGTGGGAACAATTTGCAAAAGATTTTGTTTCCTATAAAACCTGATCACATTAGGCTTTTTTTAATTGGCAAAATCATGATGTACACCAGTTGATCGACAATAAGTCCAGGAATGTATACTAAGAAGGAAAATGGAGTCATTTACTAACTTGTTTGACAGCGCCCTTAAATGTGCTCTGGATATGAAGCTTTGTGACATAAGTTTCCTCTTCATTCTGCTGGTCAGAATCTATCAAGAATTCATCAATTAGAAGTCGCATAACTCCCTTTAGCAGCAATCAGCCTTTACCTGAACTTTCTCCAAAGACAGACCTGCCAATCATGTGTCAAGCTGCAGACTCACTAATGCACACTAACAGCTACCTTTACATGTTTGAGGAGTCACCATTAAAAACAGAACTAACAAAAAAGGACCGATTACATGTATTTTGATAGTTCTCGTATGAATAAACATTAGGGATGTCCTGATACTTTAATTATGGCTGCTGAAAAGTCAAAAATTTCTTATGGCCGGTCTTGAAATACTATACTGTTTTGACTAAAGATATTTAAGAAAATGTAAATTTATGTAAATTAAAATTGTATATAGATAGATGAGTTTACAGTTACATTTAAGTGTTCACAAATTATTACAAAGAAACAGCAAGTAACATTGAATTAGATGTGAAATTTTGAAGTAGAAAAACTGAAAGTGTTTTTTTTTTCAATAATCAAATAACTTTAGTTTTACTTACAAATTTATTCACTTCTGTATTGACTTAATAAAGACTTTACTGACTCTTTATTATTTATTTTATTTTTTTACAGTGTGTAATATAAGCCCGGTGATGCCAATACATTGTATAGATCTAAATGTAAAAATTAGATTCCCAGAAAGACATTTTTAATGCATTACTTAGCCACATAATCATAGGCGTGCCTTAAAAACATATGACAGGATGTGTGACCATCCTCTCGGTCAGACAATCAGAAAATCAAAGGCAATTGGCATGACTCAGACTCAGGCCTTAATACCTCCTGATTGTGCAACTGTAAGCTGGTTTTGTGCGAGTACTGGGGAGCTCCGTGGCTTTAGCGGCAGGGAGATTAGCAGGCCGGCCAAAGTTGGCCTCCAATCCTTTGCCCTGCTGATGCCTGGAGGCTCTTTGAAGTAGACCCATCATACCTGGCATTGCAGCAGTGAGAACTAGACTGGTGTCAGCTCTAATCAGTTGGCTTGTATGCGAATAGTGAACCCATGCTTGTGCTAATTGGCCCAATTGAGGATTATACCCCTTTGCTGGAGATTCAGGACAATCATTTAGTCAAATGGAGCCTTTTTTTTTTTATCTCTGACTCATTAAGATGCCTTAATTTTTTTCTTTTATTTTAAAAATGGGATTAGATTTCTTTTTGATAGGCAGATGCAACAAATGCTTGTAAATATATATATATTTTTTTTAAAGTTAACCAAACATAACACTTTAAACATGAAAATTACTTTGATAAAATCAAAAGATGCATACAGACCACATGCAGTAAAAACAACTTCAGAAAGTCATTTCATTTCTGATATTTAAATAATGACATTGAGGGAGTGTTTTGAGGGGACACTGGCTCTAATGTGGTCTAGTTTTTGGGTAAGTCCCTAGAGCAGACGCTAAGTAACTTGCTAAAATGGCAGCAGCCTGCCACGGCTGTGTTCTAGAGGGGGGCAGGTGGTAGTAGAGAGGGCCAGCTATTGGGTGTGGAGGTTTTTAATGCACCTCTGAGAACTAATGGGACAGACCGGCCTTAAATATGCAAGCAAAGTTACAGAAGGGAATAAAAGCAATTCCAAATGATACAGTAATCATTTATCTTGTGAGAAAATGGGTATAAAAATAAATTTAAACTACTGTTTTAGAGATGTTAGAGAGGCTTTGAGTTTACTTTCTCTTGAAAGTCAAAAAAAAAGAAAAAAAAAAAGAAAGAAAGAAATACAACACTCTTGGCGCAAGATGCCAAAAAACAGCAAAAGCAGTCAAAAAGAATGAATGACATTAGAGAATGACATTTAGAAAGAATGATAGACAGACAGATAGAATGACAAAGAACAACAGAATGACAGACAGAACAATAGATATATTGGACGGACGGACGGACGGATGGCAGAAAGAGACAGAACGACAGATAGAACGATAGATAGAACGATAGATAGAACGATAGATAGATAGATAGATAGATAGATAGATGAGCAATAGATAGAACGATAGATAGAACGATAGATAGAACGATAGATAGATAGATAGATAGATAGATAGATAGATAGATAGATAGAACAACAGAACGATCGAACGATAGATAGAATGATGGATAGAACGATAGATAGAACAATAGAATGACAGAACGACAGAACGACAGAACGATAGATAGATAGATAGATAGATAGATAGATAGATAGATAGAACAACAGAACGATCGAATGATAGATAGATAGAACGATGGATAGACAGAACGATAGATAGAACGATAGATAGAACGATCAAACAATAGATAGAACGATGGATAGACAGAACGATAGAACGACAGAACGATAGATAGAACGATCAAACAATAGATAGAACGATGGATAGATAGAACGATAGATAGACAGAACGATAGATAGAACGATAGATAGATAGATAGATAGATAGATGATAGAGCAATATAACGATAGACAGAACGATAGATAGAAAGAGAATGATAGACAGAACGACAGATAGATATGATAGATAGAATGATAGAATGATAGAACGATAGATAGAACAATAGATAGATAGAACGATAGATAGAACGATAGAACGATAGATTGATAGATAGATGTCCATTTTTTTTTAGCAAATTATGCTGATTAATTCTAATAAATTCGATTGAAATTTGTTATCATCTGACAGCTTTAGTATAGACCCATCAGCGCAAAGCAGAAGGTGAACTGTGGCAATGTGACAGGACGCTCAAGTCTCTTAATCAAGTGGTCAGCTAAAGAGGCCATCAGGTCAACACAGGGGCAGATCGGTCATTTGAGGGTGAAGTCCCAAACACCAAAGCGGTGCCAACCCAATAGAGCAGCCGGCCTGTGAAAGGAGGGGAGGAGGAGTATGCTAATTATCCACTGAGTATTCTTATGTGAAACAGGGCCTAGCTTAAGCCCCCTTTACAGTCTGGGGAGGATCAAATAGGTCCAGGGTTGTCAGTGCTGCCCACTTGTTTCATGTGCACCCATTATCTCGCTCCCTTGCATTGACTGGGACAGATAACTATCACGTCACTATGGACCCTCCTCTGTTTTTGCACATTTGATCTTTCACGCTCAGCTAGTCGAGGCCAGGGGACTTAATCAGAGAGAGGTATGGCATTCAGACACATTCAGCGGTGGTGGCTTTGCGAGAAGATCTGCCAGACCTAAAGAAGCAGCACCGAAGCTCTTTAGATGCTACCACCGGCCACCCACAAGAGCTTAGAAGCCATAATAGGCCCTTAATACTTTAATAAAAGAGAGATTACTGATTGAGACTGAATACAATTGAGCCGAGTTATCTAAACCCGTTGCTCCTTACGGCACGAGAAGACCGAGCAAAAAGCTGAGAGCGTTCTCTCTTGAAACGCTAACTAGACATTTACGACCAATTTAACCTAATATCGCAAACATTGCCATCGCAAATGTTTGATGGACCTTGGAACTGTTCGAGTGTCTTAATTCAGCTCAGACCACGCATGTAATCAGGTTTCAAACAGCATCATTCAATTGGTAATTTGATTAAGGAGCTTCAGTAGGTAAACTGTTAAGTTCCTCTTGACTACAGACATGGAAAATGTTGCCAGATTAGTTAATAAGCCACAAAATGTGATCACTGAACATCTAATGGATGGTAATAAGCGGTACAAATAGACATGGTTTAAATGAATAATACTGTTCATATAGATAAATAAATATTTTCATGTTACTACGATGCACAAAAGTGTGTATTCTCTCATAAACAATGTGTGTATGTGTGCATGATAAATGTGTTTGTGTGTGTGCATTAAACACACACACATATAAATATGGTTGCTCTGTGCTTATAATATATATATATATATATATATATATATATAAAATAGTAATAGCAATAATAATAACAATAATACTAATTATTATTATTATTATAAAAAATATTACTAGGTCCCTGCTGATATTACTGTTTACAATATTACTGTTTTTACTGTATTTTTTAAACAAATAAATGCAGCCTTGGTGAGCATAAGAAACTTCTTCGAAAAACATTTTTAAAAAAATCATAATTATTTCAAACTTCTTACTAGTAGTGTATATTGTATTGCCAGGTCCCTGATTCACATGCCACTAAAAATAAAAAATATATATATAGTTATGGATTTATATAACAATTTTGTTATCTGTACAGGGTACAACAATATGATCTACTTGAGTGAGAAATGAATAAACTCAACATGTGTTTGTTTTTATGTCCATGCTTGGTTGCACAGAGATTCGGCCTCGGTCAGCTGGCAGCTCACAGCTTGGCTTAAAAGCACCGGTGAAAGGCTCACACACACTCCAGGTCACCAGGCAGAGGTGTGTGTGTGTGTGTGAGCCGCACAGAGAGGCCCTGCCGGAGGACAAAAGAAAATTAGGGACAAGAGAGTAAACCTGCCAACCCAGATGGATAAACTTGACTTGCTGATGAGGGACTCAGCAAAACGTTCCCACTCCGAAAGCACCCCCTTGGACTAGCAACACCTCCCCACACACTCGCACAAACAAACACACACGCTCCTTTTGTCTGCGGTGCAGTTTCAACACTTGAGGCAATGAAGCAAAATGTTGTGATTATTCTCATGTAATGAAGCAGAACAAGATAAACAGCCATTCTTATTGGAGAGCTAACAACTAACCGTTCTAAGGTTCTGTGGTCCTTTAAGACGTCTAGGGTTCGTTGTCAGAGTCACCTCTGCGTGTGACGGAGGTGAGGGGTTTTTATGCAGTATTTACAGTAAGCAGATCCGGCTATCACCTTGCACCATGCCTACAGCACGCTTGAGTCCTTTTTATTTTATTAAATGCACCAGTGGGCAGCTACCAAAACAGGGACAAGTGCGAGAGAGAGAACAAATTTACATATAAAAATTTAAAGCAATATTCATGGTTGAATACAAGAAAATATGGACAATATCTGTAGAAAATGTGATGCTTAATCATGCAAAACTGCACAATAGTTTGAGAAAAGTATTCTCGTAGATTCATAAAATTAAGATTGAACCATTGATGTCACATGGATTATTTTAATGATGTCCTCACTACCTTTCTGGGCCTTGAGCATATCAGTTGCGTTGCTGTCTATTCATGGTCAGAAAATTGTAGGATTTGATCAAAAATATCTTAGTTTGTGTTCTGAAGATGAACAAAGGTCTTGCAGGTTTGGAACAACATAAGGGTGAGTAATTAATGAACTTACATTTTTGGGTGAACTATCACTTTGAGGGTTTGTTCAAATCCCAAACCTGCCCCATTAATAATAATAACAACTCTATTTTTGCAGAAAGGCACTTACATTGTACAATGAAAATCTATGGCTTCCATTGTAAGTCCATAACTGCATATACTTTGTCACAAGAAAAAAAAAAATGCAGTAGATTTCTTTTTGAAATGAGAGACGTGTGTGTAAAAGCAGAGAAAGAGAGGAGGTGCTCTTGGTCTAATTGTATGTGACAGGGCGGCTGGCATGCAGGATTCAGCCACACATTGCTGGAGCTACAGCAAGCTGAGACAGACAGAGAGCTGCGCTACATATTCTACCTCATGTAAAAACACAACAGCTTGCATTTTGCTCTCCTGGAGGACCAAACATGGTAAAATTAGTTCCAAAAAAATCGCCTTTTTCGCTCTCTCTGATAATTAAAGCCAATATGAAACTGATTTTACTTTCAAATTAATGAGAAAGAAGATATTCAACAAGAAGAAAGCGAGCGGGATTTGTTTTTTTCCATCAGGAGAAGACTCAGTTGTGAAGAGGGATCTTTATATGACAGGAGATTGAAGGGGCGGGGCTGAAAAATAAGAGGGCTTGGTGATGTCATCTGAAAAGGAAAGTCATTTCAGTCATTTGTGAGGAAAGAATATAAAAATGGAATAATCTTCACAGATGAATTGTTTGTTTAAAAACAAAACAAAACTAAAAACAAAACAGTAGGGTCGGTAAATTGTTTTTTGTTTTAGAAAGAAGTCTCTTATGTTCACCAAGACTGTTTATTTGATCAAAAACACAGTAAAACAATAATATTGTGAAATATTATTATACCATTAAAAAATAACTGTTTTCTATTTTAATTAGTGCTGTCAATCGATTAAAAAATTTAATCGCGTTAATCACAGTCATGGACTGTGATTAATCACGATTAATCGCAAATTTAAAATACTAGGATTTACCTGTAAATGTGTTGAAATAAAGAAATGCATGACAAACTAGTTTAAGGAAACTGAACCTTTCACACCTCGACCAGGTATGAGACATAATCATTATTCTTTTATCATTATTCTTTTGTTTTTATTCAGCCATTATCAGCCTTTATACTGGCAATAAAACGTTTACCAAGCCACATCGCTTCAATCCCAGTATACATTTACCCAACTATTATCAAAAGTATTTCTAAATAAATACAACAAAACATTTTCTTGCAACCTTACATGAAGTATTATGACAAAATGCATTATGAAGAAGAATTGGACCTGTTCTGCAGGTGCATTAGAGCTAACGTTAGTATCATGCTTCATAAGACAATTTATGAGATAAATAGTACACTTTTACGCAGAACTCACTTTAAACCACCATCGAGTGTTTGCAATAACTTCCTTTTGCGATCACATGTGTATATATACACTTTGGGCGGCCGCAGTACATTATAAAAGTAGCCCAAAAAACCGCAACCCATGCCTCTGTAATTTTTCCCGCGACTGTATTTTCAAAATAGCCCAATTGTGCAGGAAAACGGCGACCCTGGCAACACTGGTTCGCTGTACCCTTATCACATATCTCTCGCGCACTGTCGCTCTCTCTCGCTCTCTCACTCCCTCACTCCGCGTTCGCTTCACTTTTGTCTAGCCCAGTGCCTCATTATCACACAATCCCTGCGTCCCAATGTGCATACTGTCCACCCTATCTGCCCTAAATAGTATTGAAAATTACTAATATCACATAGAATGTATTTAGGATGTATATATGCACATTGGGACGCAGGCAATGATAGATTACCTTCCGCGCTGCGATGACGGCAAGAAGTTGGGGTCAAACCTGATCAAACGATTAATTTGCTTTAAAAAAAATATTAAGGCGTTAAAATTTTTAGATTAATCGCATGCGTTAACGCGTTAACGTTGATAGCCCTAATTTTAATATATTTGAAAATATAATTTATTCCTATGATGGCAAAGCTGAATTTTCAGCATCATTACTCCAGTCTTCAGTGTCAAATGTTCCTTCAGAAATCATTTTGACAAGCTGATTTGCTGTTGAAAACATTGAAAAAAGTTGTGATGCCTAATATTTTAATAATTTGCCTAATATATAAATGCATTTACATTGCACAAGAAACCCATGTTGAGTTTCCCCTGCCAGTGATGTAATGGGTCATTCATTTTGGTAAACAAAACAGTGGGAGGAGACATGAGTTGGCCTGCTGATATTTACAGAGAACAAACACACTCTCTCTTGCTCGAACACACACACACACACAAACACAGCTTGTACCAAATAACCCAATAAAACTTGTACCAAAACCAACAAACTAAAATATTCATTCTGTATAGATGACATTTATGAAATCCAGTGCAATTAGCCATGCTTTATGCACACACGTGCTAATACAACAATACTTATAAACGCACAATATGTACAAATGTAATAGGATTATAAACAGAAATAAATATTGATTGTCTGATTCTAAGAACTAGAAGTGGAGATGGCCAATGGGTGTGTGTGTGTGTGTATTCAAGAGCAATGGGGATCTCGTACGGCATTCTGCAAAATTCCCCCAAGCCTGTCTGCCGAGCTGAACGTCTGATTGAGTCGTGTCACACTAATCTATCCTGACAACACGCGAGCAGTTGCCATGTACCCCTCCCAGCCCCTAATGCACTTTTTTGTGTCAGAGAACGAGAGAAGCCCATCCACCCCTCCGTTCACTTCAGAGAGGATGACGTGGTGTGTGTGCGATTGCGTGTGTGTGTGTGTGTGTGGCAGAATACCTCAGGGTTTATGCGAGGGCTGATTTGTAAAGGAAAGAAAATCAATAGTTGGTCCACAGATGTCCTCTGCAGTAATGCTACTTTTCATATCCTGTAAAATATAAAAGTATATATCATAATGTTAAAAATAAACAATTCATGTACTTATGTCTTATACATGTGATTGGATTAACTATGCACAGGATCATTGGAACTATAAAACCTTGACTTACTTTTGTAGCCATAAAATGCTGCGTAAAGTGATGGACACAGCATAAGCATAATTTAATTTAATTTAATTATTTTATCTTTTATTTTTTTATTTTATTTTATTATTTTTTATTAATTTAATTTAATTTTAATTCATGTAATTTTTTTTTTTTTATTCACGCAATATTTTGCAGTACAAATGAGGGAAAATAATGCTTGTATTTATTTATTTATTTAAATTAAAATGTCCAACACATTTTTATGTGAAGGGTGATTGGTAAAAGAAAAAATACTAGCAGTTGGTCCATAGATTTCCTCTGAGGTAAGGCTAATTTTATATCATATAAAATATAAGTACATGTCAAAATGATAAATAAACATAACAGTTGCATGTGTGTTTTACACATAAATATTAAAATATTCATAGAATCATGGGAACTATAACTACACTTTAGTTGTATAAAAAGATGGACACAACATAAGTAATAAATTGAATTTTATTCATTTAATGCAAGTTATTTTCAGTTATTTAAAATTAATTTATATGTAATTGTTTTTTTTTTAAGATTTTAAGTAAAGTACAAATGAGGAAAAATTATACTTGCATTTGATTAAAATTGAAACAACTGTGAAATATACTGTGAAATGAAAAGGCTGTAATACTTAAAAAGAAATGCCCACAATTGGAAAAAGCTAGAACAGAAGCAGTTTGTATTGAACTTTTCCATAGTTATTCCTGCACTATTGTCAGGCCTGGTCTAATCCCGTCCCGCTCCAGATGGGGTTCAGGCCAGGAGAGAGGACTGTCACCCTGCAGGTGGGTGTGGAGAGCGGCTGGGGGATCACTCCCCTTACGCCTCACCTTCTCCTCCACCCCCTCTCCCCAAAATCCTGTTTTTAACACATGACCGGATGCCCTGAATTATTCAACCTTTTCAATATTTCACATGGCCCCCTTTTCCATGTTTGTTGCCCTGGCCTTATGCAATTTTCATGGAAAAAAAAATGTTTTTGTCCTACTTTAAAACACAAGCGAGACCGAGCGAAGGTTTGGTATCACTGCTGTGGAGACTGTTTTGTATATAGACTGAAAAGAGTTTGTGATAAAGACATGGAGAGCTTCTCATGAAATTAGATCGGCAGGCTCAAAAAAGAAATTAATAGATAAAACGTATCGTTTCTCATGTATATTTTCTAAATCACTCTCTAAAATACACTGCAAAAGTTTGAAATAATTACCATTTTAATTTTATCTCATGCTCACAAAGACTGCATTTATTTGATCAAAAATACAAAATATTACATTTTACAAAATTGAAAAAAATGCAATAATACATTGTTTTATTACAATTTAATATAACTTATTACAGTAATAAAATGTCACATGTCCTTCAGAAATCATTATAATATGCCTACTTGGTGCTCAATTATTAATAAAGTTTATTATTTTTATCAATGCTGAAAAAAAGCTAACAATGTGTAAACACGTAAAAAATTTTTCAAAAACATTTAATCTTAAATATTCCAAAATTTTGACTAGCAGTAAAAATCTATCTATCTATCTATCTATCTATCTATCTATCTATCTGTCATTCTCTCGCAAATTACAATAAATGAAACTAAAACAAATATTTTTTGTGTACATTAATTATTTGGAACACAAACATTTAATAAGTGGCAAGCACTCTTAAAAATACAAGTTCTTTTTTGTCATTGATGGTTCAATAAAGAGCCTTTAAATCCATAGAACATTTCCATTTCAGAAAAAGTTCTTTATAGTGGGTTAATGTTCTTTAGTTTATTAAAATGTTCTTCAGACTAAGAAAACACTGGTTCTGTTAAGAAGTGCTTAGTGAATTATTCTTTGGGGAACCCAGAATGGTTCATTTATGACATCACTGCAAAAACCTCCTCTTGAACACTTCACTTTTATGATTGTATTGTGCAGTCACAAATAAGCCCTGTTTATGCCAATTATACTTTTCATAACTAAACTCAGAAAGGGGTATGTCAGCAACGTCAAAATTACTACCAGATAACTACATTGAGTCATTCTGCATACCGTTTTTCATGGAGTGCTTTGAGACTGAAAGTCGAGGAAAGCGAACTCTCGAGGCTGGGCGTGTTGGCTGGTGACCAGCGGGCTCAAGCCACCCCATTCTCCCACTGTTTCCTTCAGAATCCTGGCTGCCGCTACTGGCCAACCCCCCTGACCTTCCATACGGCCCCAGCCCAGGACACCGCGCCTGCCCTGCCATGTGGTTGGCTGTACTCTCCTCTCTCGCAGGACCCTTTTCATCCAGAATGGGGTGGGGGGGTGTCAAATTTTCTGTAAACACACACACACACACACACACACATAGATATACAGTTGAAAATACAAGCAAAGATGTAGATATAGAAGCAGAAACACAGTCTGACACACATGCAGCACCTCATGAGCGAGTTATTATTAAACTTTCAGGTCAATTGTGTGGTAGAGACTCAACTCGAGGCTTTCAGCAGCATAGAGCTGATAAAACATTCATGCTCCGAGAGCCATGTTTCTTCTTCTCTTTTTTTTGTGTCCATTTTCATTATACGTCATCTCAGTTGGGTCAAGTCAAGATCTCCTAATTTGCTAGTACCTCTTACAGTTAATCAGCCTGACATATGAAATTACATAAACAGAGCTCCAGAACTACTAGATTGTGAGTTTGCAAAATGAACACCAGAGAATAGCCCTCCAAAAACACTTTTTATGTTTATATAACCATTTCATACAGGATGTAACAGGCTTTTAATTATACATTATTTAAAGTTTGAGAAAACGCAATAACAAAATGTGCATCTGCTTAAAATGCTTTCAAAACCACTTCAGAACAACATGGATGTTTCGTAAAATGAACCATTTGAAACCAAATTACAGCAAGATTAATCTCAAAATGGCGCAGTGCACTGTGTGGACAAAAACAGGCATCTGGTGGGGGCCGCTGTCCCGGGTCCTCAGAGTGTGGCCGGTATAGGGGTTGCCCCTGCCTTCTGCCTATAGAACAAATGTGCCCAAGTTTGGACCCAGGGTTGCCCACAGTCTGCTTGCACCAGCAGCCAAGACTTCCATATGCCCACCCAGCTGACACCGTCTCCAGCACGCTGTGACCCCAATGTACAGTAAGGCAGACCAACACCAGAATGTACACAGGGCCAGAGCATTAGGATACATACACAGACACTCATGCACCAGTGTTGAAAAAACTACACTAGAGTTGGAGGTTGCCAAGTACACAATTTCAGGTAGGGAAACTATAGCCAAGCTACTATTTAGAAATAGTAGATTTAAGTAAACAACACTGAAGCTACTAATGTAATGAACAGTAGAAATAATTAAAATTATTACATTTATTAATATTAAATACTTCCTTTTAAAGATATATTTATTCAATATTTTGCTACCAAAAAAAATGCAATGGAGAGACTTAAATCTGCGATTTACATTTTGAATCTGTTCCTATACAAATTCAAACAAATGACATTTATTAAAATGTTTTTTTTTAATTAAAAAAAATAAAAATATTTTTTTTTTTAATGTTTTTTGTTTGTTTGTTTTTTTAGGGCCTCTTTACGCTTGGTATTAAAATACATCTTGGGTTACTGTGATTATAAAACACAAACAAAATATAAAAAATAAAAATAATCCAATCAATCAATCATGCTTTTCGAAAATATGCCTGAATCTCAAAATACTTTAGACTCTGTTGACACTTTAAGTATTATTGTGATACTATTATACTTAATATTTTTAAAAAATTATATTTTAAATCAGTTTTTATTTCCATTTTATTTTTAATTTTAATTTTAATTAAAGTTTTACTAATTTTTTTGTGTTTTTGTCATATTTATTTTTATTTCAGTTTTAGTTGTATTTATTTTAGTACACCAAATTAAGCTAAATAAAATGGGAAATGTTGCCTTAGTAGCTAGCTGAATTATTTTTTTTTTTTTTTTAGATTTTATTTCAGTATTTGTTTCATTTCAAGTATCAAATATGTTTTTTAATAGCTTTAATTTTAGTTACAGTTTTAGTTAACTATAATAGCCCTGATTTAGCACAATCTCCTTTAAAATGGGTCAAAAATAGATGTTAATACAAGGTGTAAACAGGGTCTTACAGTTAGATACTTCCCAATACTGACATGCACGCACTCAAATACACATAGAATTTAATTACATGCATAAAATCAAATGCAAACACAGCATGTAGTTATGCAACCCTAATATCACAGCGTTCATTAAAAGTCACAGCATTAGCAACCCCAAAATACAAAAGCTTACTGATCTCTGAGCAGCTCTCACACTAAATTTACACTGCTTCTGATACATTAACACTTATCAAGAGTTATCCTCCCCTAACAGCCACCGCAGAAGGCTCCCGTAGCATTAATATTTCACAAGATTAATATTTAAACACATCAAATGGAATATGGAAAATAGCATATTGAACAGAACCTCATTAGCCCACAAGAGAGAAGCTAAGTAAGTTTCATTCAAAGTGCCTTTTTATTGTGTGTGAGAGTGAAATGGGAGGGGGTTCGGTTCAGAACACACACACACACACACACACACACACACACACACGCACAGGAGAGAAAGAAAACCTACCAACAAGTCTTTTTTTAAAACGCAAAGCTTAGTAATAAAAGCTCTGTTCTGGCTAATCTTAAAGTAATATTATTATTATTATTATTATTATTATTAATAATAATAATAATAATAATAATAACAATAACAACAACAACAACAACAATAATAATATTATTATTATTATATATAGCCAGAGGAGAGCTTTAAAAAATAAATAAATAAAATAATTTTCCACCATAATTTAATCCTTGAAAGTTGTTTTGTAATTGAATTACAAAACCTACTTTGTTTAATTTAGACACTAAGAGTCTATTTCTATTAATACATGGTGTATATTTACTTAAAAAAAACTGCTTCCCATTGTATTATGGCAAACTATATAAATAAACATATTCAAGAGCTCACTAAGACATTTGGCAATAACTATCATCTGCCGTTTAAAAATAATCTACTAAAAGAAGCACTAAACTAATGCAAAACAACCAATCAACTGTCTAGACTTCCTTTATAAAAGGCTGGATAGCTTTCAAAAGCAAGTCACAACTTTTTTGGCACGTCAAGCTTAGGGTCGTGGAGGAGACTTCATGCACACTGAGGAGGAGAGAAGCCAAAAAAACGTCACGCCGCAAGATCACAAGACTGCCTTTTGCCAGAATCATCAACTGGGCTTCATTTTTGCACTTTACAGCATTCAAAGTGCTGCGCTCCATTGTGATTTATAATTTCTCTCCACATATTTTGAAGTGAATATGAAAGCAGTTTAACTATGCTGTAAAGAGTGTGCTCCAGGAGACCCAATTTTTCGGTTAAACAAGAAAAAAAATCATTTTAGTTGTTCTGGATCACACAACTGTAGTATTGGACTTCATATCGACAACTAAGTCCATACTACAAAAGAAGGTTTTTAGGTAACCATAAATAGAAAAATAAAATAAACGTAAAAAAAATAGAACCGGATACACATATAATAGGCTGCAAATATATATAAAAAAGAACTGTTTAAAATTAAAAAAAAGTGGTTGTGAACGCACACACACACACACAAAAAAGCCAAAATCAATAAATCTGTATTAATAAACTAAAAAATATCTTATTAAAAGATAATATTGTGCATAAAATCAATCTAAACTTTAAAGCTAACTTTAAATGTTCTGCATAAATCTTTATCCAGCATTATCTCCTTTATATTCAGGCTTAAAAGGGGAAACAGCATTTGAAAGGAAGTAAACTTATGGTGGGAAAGGCATGATGCCCTTTAACATGTGGCGTCTTGCCAGATCACAGTGGAAAAAAAGACTTGCACGTTGTCATATATGACACTCAACAATACTTGTTTGCCTCCGAGCTGCCTGGAAACAGCTTGCTGGCTGCTGATGATGGCAGACCCTGGAGGCCACCGAATCCCTGAGGTAAAGGGAGGAAAACATTAGTAACAAGATAACAGGGGAGGAGAGGGCTCAGAGAGCTCTATCAAGGCTTCTTCGGGTACCTGGGCCTGTTCTCAACTCCTGAACCGGCATCCCAGGGACTGGTGACAACAACTGGGTGTTACAAATGAAAGAGCTAGTGGGGGTGGATATAATGGTGGATTATGAAGATGGTGATGAGTTCAGTCAATATATTCATGATTAACAAACCAGTTTGCCTTGCTATTCATATAATACCACAAATTTAAAGAGTAACAATAATCTTTTTTCCCTCTAAAATAATAGCCCCCCCTATTATAGACAAAATCCCCTATGAATAACCTGGGATTAAGTGCTATGCTCCAGGACAAAATGCATATAGCTCACAGAATGCCCCTTTTGGGATTCAAACCAATAACCTTTCGGTTATTTATTTTAAATTTAAATATTTGTCTAAATTTACTTAAGTTTTTTGTTTATTTATGTTTGTCAGATTTTGTTTTCCTTCAGTTAACAGGACATACCTTTGTTTTTCAAAATACTTGTTTATATTTGGACAATAATTTACTTGTGTTTTGTCTATATTTAGTTAGATTTTATTTTGTGTTTCAGTTTAGACATATCTCGCCGTCTTTTTTATATATAACTTTAGATTGTTTATTATGTGTGTATATTGTTTATTATATATAAATACAGACAAAATTATATGCAGACAAAATTTTATTATACTGTAGTTTATATTTTGTACCATATATGTTTTGTCTACATTTAGATTGTTTTGTCTTTATTTAGCTTTAGTTTATATTTTGTTTTTATTTTGGGGCTTTAAATTGTATGCCAACAATTACCAAAGGTGACTTCAAAGGTACCGTGATGGGATCAGATTGCTATACCACGTTACTTTGATACATACCATGATACTGAAATGATCACCATATTCATTCACCATATTTCCACAGTATTTCAAAGAATGCCAGAGTAAAAACGAACCATAGTACATGTCCAGAAAACTTTGGTATTTCCAAAATACCATGTCCAGAAAAAATAAAATAAAAATAAAATAAAAATAAATAGCTAAAATAAATAGTGCTTGCAATGCCAAGTTCATGGGTTCGATTCCAAAGGATAGCAAAAACTGATAAAATGGAAACCTTGAATGCTATGCACGTCGCTTTGGATAAAAACATCTGCCAAATGCATGAATGTAAATGTCAAATCAAATAAAAATATAAAATACCATAGTACATTCTGTTAGTGTAAGGAATACATAGCCCAAACAATAATAATGCATGCAACACAAGTCTACCCAAACAGTTCTACGGAAAACCATTGATAAGTGCCGCCATTAAGACACTGGGGAAGCTGTTAATCAGTGACTGCCATTCACAACCTGCAAGAGACGCTTAACAAGGGGTGAATTCTGCTGAGACTGTGATGGCTTCATTACACTGGCCTCACTTACCGTCTGGAAAAAAATTAATGATTTAATGAACGAAGTTAAGAGTTGACACCACCGCAGCACTCTGGTGCTAAATCAGAAATAATGAACGAGCCATTAATGAGGGGCTGGGTGAGAAACACCTGATCTACCCCCCCCCCCTCCATCAGTCTATCCCTCCACCTTTCTCTAATAAACAGTCCACAGCTGAATCAGGGCAGCACCTTCACCTGCCTCTGCTGCGCTGAACCTCTGTCTATCAAGATACACCCACATGCACACTGCGCCTCTGTCTGTCACACTACTCCTACGCCGTGTACTTTACGTTTACACACGCACACACACAGACACCCCTTCACCTGGAAGATGAGCTATCTGTGCTATACTGTCTGTCAGGGAGGGAGAGCGTCTCTTGGGAGTGTGTGGGGGTCTCTCTATCACAGTAAACCCCTGTCTGTCACACTCACAACCCCAGACACAAACGCGCACGAGTTAAGCGGCAAGAGAAGCACATCCGTACACACCTGTCAACAGAAGAATGTTTAATTTGAACAGGCCTGCCATTGTTTGATAAGATAATGACTAGGGCTGCCGGTATAATCATTTCTTACATTCATCTCCACTTCCAAATAATGAAGGTGAGGCCTGACAGTTCCAGAGATTCGCCAAACAATCATCAACAAGTTTTGAAGTAAATGTTTTGAAATGAGACAATAAACAAAAACACAACTAGGACAGGAAAAATTGTTGTGCTTTACCATGTTGCGTTGACTTGCTTTACCAAGGGATTTGACTCAATATATTACAAAAACAATAGTAAAAATTGTGGGCTATATGGTTCTTTGGAGATTTAAAAAAAAAAAAAAAAAAAAAAAAGCTCATTTTATAGGTTCTTCAGAATGGCATATTTGGTTTCCTCACAGCTATAACACAGATATAATAGATGCTTGTTTTCTAATCTAATTTTGTGTCAATGTGATTTTATTTATTAAAAAAGGATACTTTTTCCACAAGGAAGCATTAAAGGAATCAAAAGTTACAGTAAAGACATTTAAGTTACAAAGGATTTCTTTTTCAAATAAATGCTGCTCATTTGGAGTCTTCTATTCATCAAAGAATTTTGAAAAAGCGTATCACGGTTTCTACAAAAATATTAGGCAGCACAACTACTTTCCACATTGACGATAATAAATGTTCCTTGAGCATCAAATCAGCATATTAAAATGATTTCTGAAGGATCAAGTGACACTGAAGACTGGAGTGGTGATGCTAAAAATTCAGCTTTCTATCACAGAAATAAATTACCTTTTAAAATATATTCAAACAGAAAAATGTTATTTTAAATTGTAATAATATTTTTGCAATATTACTGTAGTTTTGATCAAATAAACATGGCCTTGCTGAGCACAAGAGATTTCTTTCAAAAACATTTATAAAATCTTCCCGACCACAAACATTTGAAAGGTAGTGGCCACAAGTTTAGTTGAAGTCTGTTCCCTTAAAGCTCACTAAGGTGTAGTTCATTTCTGCTGGAGAAAAAAAAAATAATAATAATCGGAATAAAACAGTCTAAGTTGGTTTGCTGGTCTTAACTGGTTTAGGATAGTTTCCCAACCCAGCCAAGTTGGTGTGTCTATTAGCCACCTAATCACTGAAAAGTGCTCAAAACATTTTTAGGTTCTACCAACAAACCTACTTGGGAGACCATCTTAATTAAACCAGTTAAGACCAGCATAGACTGGTTTAAGCAGGTTTTTCCAACCTGTCTAGGTTGGGAGAGCAGTTAAGAGCAGAAAACCAGCTTAGACTGATTTCTTAGCAGGAATCACATTAACACTAGAACTGTTTTTCAAATGTACATAACAGATTTTCAACAAAACATTCAAGTCTATGGATATATTTCACTAGCATTTGACAACCAGAAGGTTCTCAAGTTTAAATTTTGCTTAAAAAAACAACATTTTGTAAAACTTGTGAAATTTTACTGGAAAAATGTGCTTTTGCTATAGTTCTAATAAATGCCATTTGGTTTGATAGTTTGTTTTCTAATGCAATGACATTCATACCTTTTTAAGCGTGGCTTAGGGTTTCTTGTATCATACAGCCTGTGGTTCGATTTCCAGCTAGCCAGTGGTCTGCAACTTCCTGTGGCTTTTTTTTTTTTTTTTATGTTGGGAAACAAATGACCTAACATTACAAAATCATGCTATTTTACTGGGTACTTCTTCCAAGTGTTAACATTTCCTTCGCTTTTATGATCTTAACCAGGTCTATTACACATAAAAGGGACATAATACCAAACATCAATTTAAGCACTTTCCTTATTCCTCCAACGAACCCATCAATTACGGCACTCTTTATCATGTGCTCCATTTGGGACACAACTTTACAATTTAGCATTGGGGCACCTCTTAAACCTGCTTTCAAAGAGCTGTCGAAGAGAGGCATTTTTAACTTTTGACAAATAAACAATGGCACCCTCTGAGCCCGCTGCGCTAAACACCGCTCACCAGCCCAAATTAAATGAGGAGAAAAGTGCTCAGGTCCTTTCCACCGCACCATGATTTTAAGGAGGGGAAAGCACACATTTCACACAGTTGCCTTTGTGTATAATATATTGTATCATGGCCATCCTGCTGGGCGTATTTCATATAGATAATGACGACGGCAACGAGAATATCTACGTGAACGAGTGGGTTAGCTAATTAATATTATAGCTAGAGAAGTGTCTCGGTACAGTTTGCGCCCAGCAAGGCGCTGCCTTCATGGGAAAAGCAGCACCATTTAAACAACAGGGTCCACGTCACCTGGAGAGCAATTGATACCAATTATACCATATCATAAAGTAACCCAATTTAATAGTCAGAGAACCAACATGGGGCATTTGGCTCATTTAGGAGACAACAGCAAAAAGATTAATTTCTAGTCAGTGAGCTGTCATTGTGTCGTGATGATAAAACCCAAATCCTAAACTTAAGGATCTGACTGTCACAAATAAGGCAGGAGATGAGAGCAATTAAGCACGACCTGACACCAGGAAAGTGCAGTAATTAAGTGCATTATTGTCTTTAGCACTGCTATTTTAGTTTTAGTGGAGCTAAAGACGTTTTTGGAAAATGAACATTTTTGGAAGTAATCAATACAAATTAAGTAAAAATATTATTAAATATAATTATTACTAAAAATAATTAGAAAGACAAATTAATCAGATTTTGCAAAACCTTAAGGAGGAGAAGATGACTTTTTTAGAGAATAAATTAAAGACAGTACAGCAAGTACTGCCAGATACTACATCTGATCTGTATACATAGACGTTATTAAAGAAATTAATACTTTTAATTCAGCAAGGAAAAATTTTATTGATCAAGGGGTGCGAGTAAAGATATTTATGTTACAAAAGAATTCTGCTCAATAGAAAGTTAAAGAGTGTTCAGTTTACACAAAAATATTAAGCAGCACAACCGTTTTTAACAGTTGAAGGATCATGTGACACTGAAGACTGCTTTTCCATCACAGGAATAAATTACATTTAAATTAAATTTTAAAATATATTTAAAAGGATAAAGTTAGGTATGAGTAAATAAAACAATAAAATAAAATAAAAAAGTTGCTAGAAGAAATAGGTGGAAAACTATGGATGCAACCAAAGGTCTAGAAGAGGATAATGAAGTTGGTCTTTCCCCATTTCTAATCCTATGGAAAGTTTACAATAACCATTAAAAACTGAAATATTGAACAAAGTTCTTTAGTGAATTCAAATGAAACCGGCTCCATTGTGAACGCCATAATCCACTCTTAATCTGGATCAGGGATTCCAGTCTGTTTTTTTACCCCTCTCCTGAGACAGCAGTTGCCGTTCATCCTGTGCCTTTGTGTACGTGCCGGCCTCCTTAACGTTTTAGCAGGGCTTTGACTGGTTGAACTTTGATCTGATGTCTTCATTGAGGAGAACTGCAGGTTGCCCATTCAAGATGCAAATCCTTTACCAGAGCCTATAGGCACTTTGTAAAAGAGAGAGAGAGAGAGAAACAGGGTGTGAGAGAGAGAGTGAGTGAGTGTGTCTCATGGGGAGGGGGAATCCTGTGTGAAGCTGAAACACTCCGCACGCCCCCCCATCCAAACACACTCACACTCTCACACACACACACTCACACACACACTCGCGCTCTAATCCACATTGCAATATGGATTAAGGTAGGGGATAACCTTTTCTTAACGTGCAAGAAAGAGTACGGCAAGGACGAGCCTGGGGTGGGCGGCTGGGGATCTTCTCATAATAAAGCAGTGCGGTATAAAAGCATGCTCTGTGTCAGGCGCTTGTGAATGGGCCTCAATGCAGCCCCATTCCCAGGCTTGGTGGGGAGGCTTGCCAAAGCCTACCTAGAGCCAACTAAGCGTGAGTAATCCGTCCACGCTCAATGGACGGGGTGAGCCCCATTCAACCCTCTCAGAAGTTTAAGAGTTGATCAATTTATTATCTGTGGCGATTAGGGTACGGGCCCAATCACCTTCTTAAAGGCCGACAATCCTGGAAGAAAAGAAAAGGGACTGTCAGCGCCGGGCTCTGTGTTTCCACGGCTAGCATCGCATAACTGAAGCCCTCTAATTGCGATACTAATGCGCTCGAAACCTCTGATTTGAAATGAACCAAGGCAGAAAACCGATTTCATGCTGTGACAGTTTATATATTGCCGCCGGTAGACAAACGGCCCACTGAATAGGAACTGTACCTTCTAATTTTGTTTCCGGGGGAGAGAAAATAATCGCTTTGTTACATAGGTAGAGAAAATTGGGCATAAAATCATTCAGCCATTTTTTTATTCTTACAGTCTGATGTGATGTTTTTAGACGGGAATTAGACGACTGAAAAAAGCAAATTCGAATAATTGACTGTTGTAATTACGACGCAAAAAAGGCTTTGTGCCTTTAACGGCTTGTAATGACAACTGAGTTAACAGAACAGAACGGTTAACAGAAAAATAAACTCTACAAGTCAAACAAGCTTTGTTGGCTAAGGATCACACCCACTCCAACGGTCAACAAAGAGTGCAGTGGTTTGGGACAAATCTCAAGTGCTCTTTACACACACACACACACACACAGACACACTTCTTAGCACATGGATAAACAGTTTTATTAGCTCAATCCACAACAGCCATCGTCATCTTTTTTTAAAAGAATGTTAAACGCCACAGTAGACCAAACAAATGAAAAATGACAGCCAAAAAGAGAAGTGTGGTGAAGCCGTGCCAGATTCCTCAGTGCAGTGACGAGGTAAACAAAGCAGGTGTAATGGGGTGTGGCTCAATTAGATCCCTAGTTGAGTAGTCAGTACACTAGCTAGGGATTGAACCATGTCAGTATAGTTCCAGTACACTGTGATGTTCACTTTCTAGAAAGTCCAAGAACACTCACTAGATTTACTCACCAGAAACAATGTCATGTCACATCAAAAAAGGACAAATGCAAATGTTAATCAAGACTTATTTTCTGGCTACAAAAACAAGGATGATGGGTTAAACAGCACTGAAAGCTAAACATTAAAAATCAATAAATTAATTAATTAATTACCAGTGTCATTTCCACCATAACTCTTTTTTTTTTTTTTTTTTCCCAAGAATATTCAGTTGTGGAAATGACGTAGTGTTTTTTTTTTCTTTGTCTTGCTATGGTTAATTTCATAGCTAGCAAGCATTCTAAATAGGCACATTTAAATACTATTCTCTCACTTTTTTCATAACTTAAGAAAATGACAGATTGATTGGAAATGATACACAAAAATATTCCGTTCACCGGTGATATTTACCTTGATCTAATTTGTGTTTTATTTACATTTCATGTCTCATCTCAAGCTGCTCCTTGGCAAACAACTGCACTAACTTTAGAGAAAGGGAAAGAAAAAACAATTAGCAATTTATTAGAGACACAGTTGTTCGTTGTGGAAATCATGCCAAAAAACAGTTTATGCTTTCAAAACACTATAATTCCTATTTTTATGATGGATTTTTATACTTTAAGATGAAAGTCTGGGTCTGGAAAAATCAACAGAAAAAAAAAAAAAAAAGTAATTTAAAGACAAAATAAATGCAAAATGCACAAACAAACAAAAATCCATAGCATTATATGCTTAACTAACAAATTTAAAGTTGGGAAATCAACCCAGTGATGTAAAACTGCCCAAAATTGGGGGGAAAAATTACATTGTGTCACAGTGTTTACAGGATCAAGGCCCTTGTTAGTCCACAAATTCATGTTCATACTGATTCATGATATAGAGATCTAGGCAGCCGAATGAAATAGATCCATAGTTTATCAAGTGAGATATCACCATTCTTTCTGAGCAAAGTGTTCATCAGTGCCTCGGTTCACGTGTTCATGGCCCTGTATTTGACAGAGGTCACTGCCAACCCACAACAAGCCACCACCTCATTACCCAAACTAAATAACTTGATTCTCTCTATTAAAGTCATGTGACAAATATGCTACATATTCACATGGACTCTGCTCAAAAGTGAGGCCCCAATTACAGGCCCAGAGCAGAAAAGATTGTTTCATCGTCTTTCTCACACTCAATTGACTGTGTGGTTATGTGTATGCGTGTGTGTCCTGGAGTCATTATGTGCAATTCAGGCAAGCACGTGGATGGATGTGTGTACAGAGCTTTCAATCATGTTTATGAGGGGCTGTTCGTGCATATGCGTGTCTGTTTGACTCTAAGCGGCTGTTTCCTCTGCAGTCAATTTATCTTAATGTGAATTGAATGTGCTAACAACTCCGGCGCCATCAGACATCATTTCATATCAATCATCCTGTATCAGCCACACTGATCCACAACGGCCAGCACTCAGTACTTATGGCAACAAACAGATTTACTGTAAATTATGAAATTTATTTTTGGAAGAATAGCATAGAGGACTGAGAACACTTAGTAAGTTCAATTTTGACAGCTGGCTTGCTTGCTTGCTTGCAAACCCTTTAGGCATGACTATATTCACAATATAGCAGAGCCTTGAGTGTATTGCTGGTTTTAGAAAATGGCTACAACATTTAAATAAATGAATAAATTCATTCCACATCCCTACATAGGGAAAGCACTTTGGAAACTAACTAAATAAATTCATTCATTCTGCTTCACTACACAGGGCAGTATTTTGGAAAATAAATAATTAAAAAAATATATATTTACTTATTCGGACGGATGGATGTTAAATAATTAAAAAAATTAATTAATTATTAATTATTATATTTAATTATTTATTTATTGTGCAACCTACATAAGACAAGTATTTGATAAATAAATACATTAATAATAATAATTAATCATAATAATGATGATGATGATGATGATGATGATAATGATGATGATAGTAATGATAATAACGATAATAAATTTAATTAATAAATTCATTCATTAATTCCACAACCTTACATAGGACAAGTATTTTGGAAAATAAATAAATAAAATAAACCTTCCTAGGACAAAAAATTAACATACAAAAGTACACACATTTTAAAAACAAAAATCAATAAATTAAATAATAATAATAATAATAATAATAATAATAATAGTAGCTATTATTATTATTATTATTATTTTCAGTCAGAACACTGTACTGACCAATCAACACCCAGGACCACAACTATCACATTTTATAATAAAAAAAGAAGTCATAAACCATTCAAAGCCATTACTGTGATTTTATCACTTTTAAAGGGTTTCTGAAAATCATTTCTCAAAGATGAAATCCGATTCAGTCTATACTTTGTAACATGTTGTTCTGGTCTCTCGGCCCCTTAACAAGGTACATGTGTGTGAGAAGATGTGTCAGAGCCCCTGGGACAAATCACCTTTCTAATGCAATAACAAAACAGGCCATTGTCTCGCAGATAACACCTTAAATTAGCAAAGCCACTCTTCTTAACACCAACACTTCCTGATTAGACCTGTGAGGAGCTAGGGGCCAATCAGAGGGTAGGACCATGGGGCATTCCTTTGTGACATCATTAAGCTAATGTGTGGGTAAAGGCTGATTTGGATCTCTGCGCTGGTCACTGTTGCAGTTTGCTGGTTAGGAGTGTTTTTCTGTTTGGGGAGGAGAGGAAGGTGTGAGTGTATGCAAGGGGCTGAATTCACCTGTTGCTTTGGACTCTTTGCTTGTTGACACCTCTTGGGAAAGAAGAAAAGTCACTCTCTCAAGGAAAAAAAAATCACATTGGTCAGGTCTAATTTGACGAAAAAGGCAATCCCTTGGGTCAGATCAATCTGTCAAGGGAAAAAAAAACAACAATTATTACCAACACGGTCAATTTGCAAACTCATATATGACCATATCTTTCTCAAAGACATCGCCGCTACACGATATTCCTCTCAGACCAGCAGGAACTTTCCACTAAAACAAGGTAAGATACACAAACTTTTTCCGCAACATTCTTAAGCGCCTTTAGATCCATGGAAACCTTCCCTAACCTTCAGTGTCTCTGCATTCTGCCATGCAAAGGAATGGGAGGCCTATCAAAAACAAGCCAACATCCTGCATTGGATTCCCGCCCTCCCCATTTATATGGAAAACAAAGGTTTACGCCTTGACCCCACCCTCCATCAATCAAAATATTTACAATGGCCTCCCATCTGTCCGCTGAACTGAAGCGGCCCGGGTGCCTCTGTTCCTCTTCCCATTAATGGAGGGCTTTTCCTGGAGAGTCGTGGGTTTGTATGACCCCCTGGCTGTGGTGAATGCTCAGGGAGGTCATTAAAACCAGCAACATCACCGAGCTGTAATGACAAGCAGAAGATGCACTTCCTCTTTAGTGGGATTCACTGACTTGGCTGGTGGCTTTTCGTTATACCGACTCTGGTAGTTTCACTCCAAAGGCCAGATCTGGATTGAAAGGTTCAGGAAAAGGTGAAGGAGTGGATTGTAAGGAGGAACAATTTTGATGTGAAAATATGACAAGAAAATAATACTTAAAGACATTTGAGTTGAAGCTGAACAGTGAATGAACACCCATAAACTGAAGCCCTTTGTTTATGGGTTAATTAACTCACCCAAACACGGCCAATATATATGAGAGTACTCAAATATATACACAAAATAAATGTCATATTACAGCTTATATCTGCAGAAAATGATGCAAACACAAAAGTCAACATGAACTAAGTTACTTGCAAGTCAGAATATTTAAGTCATGTGAATACGCTCTTTCCATAGTAACACACTAAATAACGAATGAATTCAAATTGTTTTACAGTATATTACATATATTATAATAGTGTACTCGTTATAATGTTATCTTGAGAGTTTTCACATGCTTTCGGTAAATGTTGATACATTTGAATACATTAAAAAACTCAATAGATGCCATTTAAGTCAATGGTTCTCAACTAGAGAGCTCTAAACTAAAATGTTAATAATCAAACAAAATTCATGTTTCAACAAACCATTGGGTAAAAAGTCAAAAAGTTTGAGAACCACCGATTAAAATGAATGAATGTGACATGAAATACTGATGAAGTTTTAAATATATTTTCATTAAAGGACAAAAACTATGACTGAAACAGAAAACAATGTAAAACGAATGGAAAGCTTCTTGGTGTCACAAAAGTTGCCCAGGAATGAAACTGCAATTGATAAGCTTTGTGTCGCATGTTAATGTCTAGCCTGACAGACTGGAAATACTCGCACACGTACTTCACCACGAAATATGATCAGTTCCACGAGAACTCATGTGTCCCCCCCCCCTCCCCTCCATAAGCCTTTCAAAATAACAGAATCGGTTACAGTAAAATTATATTTTGATATGCTATGAATGTCTCTTTTCATTTGCAGCCCCAAACCCATTTCGATTCAGCCTAAAAACAAAAGGCACTGTCTGCCTCAACATCACTTTGCCCCCAGACTTGCTGATTGTTCAACTATCTGCCATTCAATGATAAAAGTGCCACCCAAAAGCATGGCTTCCCTGTTTCTCCCTCCATCCCGCCTTTGTCTCCAAAACGGTGTAATTTCAGAGATTGAAGTCCTCGCCGGTGCCTTCATTCCCCTGCTCTGACAACAATAGGACCCAAGTGCTTTCAGGAATGATGGATAAATTACTAGGTAGTAAAATATTATATCTAAGGTAGGTGATGGGTCCTTTTCTGCAGGGCTTGTCTCCATCAATCTCATGGCACTGAAGGTAATTATAGTCTGTTGGATTGTCTCTCTCTCGGCATGGGAGAGCGCTCTGCTGTTTGTCATGAACTCATCTCGCCGAGCGATAGGACAGTAATGGTTCAAATTAACATCTGTTGCCTGGCTGGCATTGTGAAAAGCAGTGACAGCTTCACCACTGACCTTTTCTGATTATTGACCAAAAAAGTGAACAATTAGCTCCCCTCCCACGGGCCAATAGCTTAAATTACAATGTATATTGTACGTCTGACTGAAAGACTGTCAATGGGCTCAGATGTGTGGTTTATTGTGTCGTTTCATCATATTCATTTGGTCATTTACAGGCAGCGGTTAAAACCTGTTATTTGGCGGTGGACTGGCGGTATGACATCGCTGGGTGTTTTTCTGAGGTCAATAACGTGGTCCAGCACATCAAAGCCTGATTAGACCACCGAAACGGCTAACAAATATCATCAGTAGCATGCCACAAAACATAAAACTAAGCACATAATTAAATCTAGAGTATGTGTAGTGGTAAAAGTATGAATGTGGCAACTTAAAGGAACAACCCCGGCCGGTTCAGTACACACTAATGACATTTTTAGGAGAACTATCCCTTCAACTTGTGTTAAGCCTGAAACATTCCTTTAAAGTCGGATCATTTTGACCGGTTTGGAAAAAGAGGGATAGGTCACCCAAAAATGAAAATTCTGTTACTCACCCTCACGTCGTTCCAAACTCGTAAGACCTGGTTTAATCTTCAGAACATAAATTAAGATATTTTTGATGAAATCTGAGCACTTTCTGACCCTGCAGAGACAGCAACGCAACTGGCATGTTCAAGGCCCAGAAAGGTAGTAAGGACAATGTTAAAATAGCGACATCAGTGGATCAACCTTAATTTTATGAAGCTACGAGAATACTTTGTGTGCAAAGAAAACACAAATAATGACTTTATTCAACAATTTCTTCTCTTCCATGTCAGCCGTATGTGGTGCTGCTGACGTATCAGTTGCGTTGCTGTCTATGCAGGGTCAGAAATCTTTTGTTTTCTGAAGATGAACGAAGGTCTCACGGGTTTGGAGTAATGACTGACAGAGTTTTCATTTTTGGGTGAACTATCCCTTTAAATTATTCTTAAGGTGACAGCCTGTTCCAAATATCCTGCCAAGGAGCCACCATACAATTCACCTCAGAAACAACTTAACCCCCTGATGGCCAAAGAATGACAGTAAAGTTGAGTAACGAACAGTACAGTGGCCAAATATCAGCCTCACCCATAAACTCGAAGCTGAGTAAGGCAAAGACGAGAGATTCCACCACTCTTCAATTTGTCCTCCCAAGGATTGTCTTTTATTGATGGCTTTCTAGGTCAGCGACCCTCCGTGCTGTTCAAAGGATCTAAGAGGCACCCAGATGGGCCCTCTCAAGATGGAGCCTATTGTAGCAGACTTTCTATAGTGTCTTACAAATGAAATGCGTAGGAGCCATTAGCCCAGAGTGGATTGTTTTAGGGGGTGGGAGTCCCTCTCATGGGGGGTAATGATGACAGTCTGGGTCACAGATCAGTCATCAAAACAATTGTGTTTCGAGCCTTTCATTAAACGAGAGGCTTTCGCTCTACTCTCTCTCATTGCTCTTAACTGGGAATAAACTCCCGACTGCTTTGACAATAAAGAACCGAGAAGCTCATGAATGCTGCAATCTGTTGGTTTTACACCTCAAGAATCAGCACGATTTGAAGTTTGACTGATTAATGTTATTATAGCTAGAAATAGAATTGATGCTGTAATAAAATCAGGTTATTTATTTAGGATGTGATTAAATTTGTGTCAGGTCACGACTACAGCAGGTGAGGTACTTCCTGTTGCTTTAAGGGATGGGAAAGGCAGGTGTCAGCTTTCCACCTGGCTCAGACCAGCACTGTTCAAACTCACCTTGTGTGAATTCAGTAGATAAGCACTGGCTGACACTGACATCACCTTATTGAATTAGGCTGTTTGTGCAGGCAGCCACCAGAGCATTCGGCTTCAGCTCTGGTTCACACCTGTTGACAGATGGGACAGACATGAGAGTTACCTCAGAGGAAATTAGACCAGGAATCCAATTTGAATGCCAGCTGTTTTTTATGCAGTTGGAAAGCCCTAGTTGTTGTTCAACCGGGTCATCTTACAGGCCTGAGGAGTGAGAAATAAAAAACTGAAAGAAGGAAATGGGTTAAATTAGAAAGACAAAAGATTGCTTTTGTTTCAACTAACATTTCATATTCCAGAGATTAACAAATTTGCTTGGTATTAGAGCAGAGTAAAAATAGTATTTCCCAATTAATCACAATCTTAATGTGATCCAAAGACCAATCTTTCACTATTGTCAATGTTTCTAAAAAACAAATAGCCCAAATAGTGTAGTCTCATTCATGAACAAGTAATTCGTTATTGGACCTTTTAATGAGTAATTAAAAAAGACTCACAAACCCAAGAAAGATAAATGTTTAAATTAGACTGATGGATTTTTCATTTAATGAAATTTGTTCCTGTTGTTGTTTTTCAAATGAATACTAGCCGAATAGACTGAAATATACCCAAAATGAATCAGAAACAAATCAAAATCTTACAACTACTCAAACTGACAGTAAAAAAAGTCATCTTTTACTGTATGTAAGGTTTCACCACAACAGGGATTTTTTTTTTTTTTTTTTTAACAAGATAATCAAAAATATTTGCCAAATAAATGCCGATATGCATAAAAATCACTGAGAATCTACAGGTAAAAACATGGACACACTAATGCAAAAACACTGACGCTTCTAAAGTCAAGCAGCCAGAAGACACTTTCAGCTTGCATTTAATAATAGTAAAAAAGACCAACAAAGAAGCCGTAATCACCACCAACAAAAAAACAAAAACAAAAAAATCCAAATTAGAGCGTGCAACCATGGGTAACAAGTTAAATTTCGCTAAACCCCTGTCATCAAATCCAATTGTGATCGTGTTGTTTGATTATCACATCTAATTTGGAAGTTGAGCCTGTGGGACTGCGGATCTCTCTAATCCCCTTTCTCTCTCCTGTGCTTTGCTAATTTCAGTCTGTAATGTTGTATGCTTGTGTGGCAGTGATAGCTATCAGTCACACAAACCTCCTGGGAAGTCTGACTGGTAGGGCCTCATAGATTGATCTACAGAACTATCGTGCTATATTTGCATAAGCGGTAGGCAGCTTTGATGCTGGACAGGCAGGTGTCACATATTCTGTGATTGTACGCTACAATCATGACTGGGGGTGCTGTTATTAACACTGATAAATTTATGTGTTTTCATTTAGCAACCTATAGGAATAGGTCTCTCTATGGAGGCTCTGTTTTGAGGGATGAATAATGAATGCAAAATGACTGCAATGCAGTAATATATAGAAATTTTCCACCATTGGGGCCAGATTGGTACAAAATTACAAAAATCAACAGCACTAGCGGATTGGTCCAACGGTGGAATGGTCCTTACAGATAAACAATGACTAGGGATGCACCGATTTTAAAGGGGTCATGAACTGAGAAACCAAAATTCCCTTGATCTTTTGACATATAAGAAGTCATTATACTATAAAAACATCCTGTAATTTCAGAACTCAAAACTTTGTCGTTAATCTAAAAACAGTTCATATTGAAGGAGGTCTGCCAAAATGACAGCATCTGGAATTATTGTTCTATGATGTAACGGTGTGGATAAGCACCGCCTCCACAGAAGATGATCAACGCCTGCTTTGACATCACTGCCTGTTTAGCCCCGCCCACAATTCTACATCACTGCCTGTTTAGCCCTGCCCACCGAGTCGTGCACGTAGTGTTTACGAGAGAGGTGAATGTGCAGGCCTACACAGAAACCAAACAATAAAGATGCTCTGAAGACAAGATGACACTGTACAGTGCCAAGTTGTGGAAAAACAGTGTTTGTGTTGCCTTCCTTCTGACCCCAAAATTAGGAAAGAGTGAATGAACTTTTTTAATGAAGATCCAGATCATGTAAGTAAGAACTCGGTCCTTTGTTCACTTAATTTTACCGTGGATTCGTTTACAAACAAGGCTCAATTCAATGCGGGATTTTCAAAAAGATGCTGTGCCGACTATATTGGATCCGACAGTAATGTCACAACACACAAGTGTAACTGTTAATTGAATAACTGATTTCACTACGTGGTCACTACTGGTTTGTCTCTTCTTACAGATCATTTGATATGTATTGAGCTATTTGTGCGTTTTTGACCTAAATCACAGCAGCGTCCATCTATGAGGAATGTACTCTGTCAAAAAAACACAACTATTAGCCAATCATAGCAGTGGGTGTTTACTTCTGAGTCTACAATCCTCCACGCCTATTCAAACAGAGTGTTCTGATGAGGGGGGTTAAAAACAGGACAGAAAATAGCCTATTAAATTATTCTATTCTAAATTTTTTTGTTTGTTTGTTTGTTTTTTATGTAAAAATCTTGATAACATTTTAAGTGGACCTCAGAGAACAGTAAAAAAAACAAAAAAACAAAGGCAGTTCATGACCCCTTTAAATTCCGGCTGATGCTAATAAATATGATCATATTATGGTCCATAATCAGTAAGCAGCCAACATCTATAATATTCGGTCAAAATAAAACATAGCTGACAACCAATATTGCAAATATATTGTATTCCTAAATGACCAATATGAAAGTAACTCTTGACACTAGGCACTGTTGTAGATTTAGCCTATTTAAACTACCTTGGACTTCTGTTGGCATTTAGTTAACATCATTCTATAGTTTCCTTTTTGTCCAGCACTTTGACAACTTGACAACGCACATGGCCTCATTCGTAATGTGGTCTGTGTTTGCTACACTGTGTGGAAAGTATTGTTTAATACTAGCAGGTATGTTTTTCTATTCGGGACCCCCTGGCTTGAAGTATTTCCAGTTTCCCCAAGTTCCCCACAGTGCCTGACTGCCCAGCACAGCGGACAAGGACTCATGGAGTTATTTAGGAGAGCAGCGGGTCGATTTTGTGGCCTTGTGCTTATTGATCCCATCCAGCCAACAGACACGTCCATTTCCCACAGCACACAGTGGGACAGGAACTACTGCTCGACACCCCTGGATCATCAGCTCACGAGGAGAGGTATCTTTTTATGTGAGGGATTTTCTCGGAATGCTGCTTTGAAGATGCGGGAATGGGGAGGCATGAATGGTGAGATTCTTGAGAGAAAAGCAGCTCCTGGGATAGAGGGGTTTCTCAGCAGGGGCCGTCACTGTTGAACTATGGGCATCCGAGGTAATCTGTGGACAAAAGAAAAAGAAACTTCTACCAGCTTTCTGGACCACTTCGGACTTTTCTTCGATAAGGAATCTAGAGTAAGAAGTTTGCATTTGACAGACATAAGCAAGTCGCAGAATCAGGACATCTCACTCGCTTTGACTGCTCACTGAGAATGGGACGTCTCGCCCAGCAAGTGGTCTTTGTCAAACATCTGCGATCAGAAGATACAAATCAGCGTAGACAGTCCCAGAAGACTTGGGCATCATTGCGGGTCATTATGGTAATCACATAAAGGACAGCTGATCTAACCTCTCACATTTAAATGTGGAACTAGGAGAGATCCGGTCGCTGATAGCTGTGACTGCAAATGGCCAACTCATTTACAATCTGAATCCCATTTGATTCCCAGCGGCTCTCTCAAGCACCTCTCTCCACAAGCTGTACCACCCGCCAACGAGCCGGCGACAGAGAGCCAGCTTGCCACATATGGATCGTCCCTTGATATCATTCAGTCAGCGTGGCATCTCCAAGCAAGCAGTTCCTTGTTACGTTTCAAATTCAACTTGCACTCGTTTATTAGCAAGTCTGCCTCCTTTGAGACATTACTGCTGTGTCTTTTCAAAGTCTATCTGGCTAAACACAGAAATCATCTGTCTGCCAACCTGTATGACATGCTAGCATTAAATAAAAACAGGCAAATGAAGGTGTGTGACGAGCAGGTTGACAATTATCGGCAAGGGAGAACAGTGCATGTTTTTGGCGTAGTGGTTGGGGGCGGCTTTGCTTGATTAACAAGCAGGAGTTATTTTTAAAACCAGGTCCTGACATGTCTGGGCTTGTGATGGTGGGGTGGGGGCACCTGAGGGCCTGGTGGCTTCATGGGTGCACCAGTGCTGTCACTTGTTCAGTCTATGAACACATCGGGGATGCTGTGGCATTGTGACTCCCCTTGGCAACTGCTTTCACAACAAATGTGTAAATAGCCTTTAAAAGAAAACAGTCATGATTCAAACACACCATTTCATATTTCAAGAACATAGCTCAGGTGTACGCATTACAGCAAAAAACAAATCATATTAAAACGAGATAAAACTTACCTATAATATTTCATAGGTATTTTGAGAGGTTACATTTTGGCTTAGAACTGTATCTCACTTGGTCGGTTTCTCTTCCTCTCTCTCTCTCTCACACACACACACACACACAAACACAGAGGTCTAGCATTGCATGAGGGCTGTTAGCATTATTGCCAATTGAATGGATAGGATGATGGGATAGGCAGTAAACCTCTGGCTCTCTGAAAGACTCCCAGTCATAAACAAACCAGACAACAACAACACAAGCATAGCGCCATCAGCTTCCCACAAACATCTTTAGAAGAGCTCATTCAACAAAAATAGAGGCAAAATGACACAACCTTTAAGGTGAAGAGTGTCATTTTTAAACACAAATGTAATTCTGAAGGGTCTAGACATGGTTGCAATTTCAAAACATTGCTCTAGTTTGTTTGGGTGGACAAACATGTTAATTACTGCATACTGTGAATCAATAGCATGTGTTTTGGGCAGATTTACTTCAAATTATCATATCAATAGGAACATAAATGCCTGTAAAAGTGTAGAATAAATGCAGATGTACAATAATACAAATGCATCGTTATTACCACATTTCAATAAAATTGAATTCTAAATGTAAATGTAAATAAATATTTCAATGGCTAACAGACTGAGACATTTTCATCTCATGTTCTCTGCCATCTGGTTCAAGGTTTCCCAAAAGGTAAGTCTTGCTGGTCCCTCTGAAAATTTGGCTGGAGACTTTTGATCTGAGATGCATACTGTATACACAACCTTGTCCAAAACAGGGAAGCCATTAGGTTTTAACTGAAGTAGGGGTTAAAAAGTTGAGGGAGGTCTTCTCCTCTGTGCAACTGAGATTATGTCTGCATTAAATGAGAAACCATGAGGGCAAAAAGGTGATTAAAGTTCATTCAAAAGAGCTCCTCACTTCCTGCTCCTTGTAGTGAAGGCTTTGCATTCAAGGAAACCCTTTTCAAAACAACCTGTGAACAAGAACCAGGATCAGTGAAAGCCCTGTATACTTCGACAAAGGTTTCAGGTAACTGTTCACACAGACGTCAATGGGGACAATAACGTGAGAACAGTCACCAAAAAAGAAAGAGTCAAGGTTCCACTTAAACGCTTTGTTATGATGTAATTTCCCCCCACAAAGTCACATTAATATACTCCTATTGCACCCACTGTCCTGGCTACTAAAGTGACAAAAAACATTAAATGAAACATCATTACCATGCAAATGATTACAAATTATTATAGTTTGTTTTCGCATTATCAACAGTCATATACACCGGGGTAAAGGGACAATCATTCAAACGAACACAGTAGCCTTAATGTCTGGCAAGACCCACAAGTGCACACTACGTTAAAATCCACTCAAAAATAGAATGATGATGTCTATCATTGCACTATAATGTGTTGTTGATCCTGTCTGCACATATAGGGGGAACCGAGGACTTAATTAGAGCTTTGACAAGCCCACTCTCCAAAAGTGATGAGATTATCTGTAATTGATGTCACAGTCGATTACAGTTCGGTCCATTGCCGGTCCACTGGCAGGTCTAGCCTCGGTTCAGGCCTCAGGACATTGATGAAAAGCGTGGTTTTGCCCCGATCAAGCTGTTTCTACTGTGGGACGACGGATTTTAGCAAACAGCCTAATGACTGTTTGAAGTTTAATAAAGCCATGACCCTATTCCAATGCCGCAACCTTGCGGATCCCCCCAAAACTGAGTGGACCGGAGAACAATAAGGCAAAGAAAAGCTCATCATTAACCGGAGGGCCTTTTTCGACCAGCGATGTGTGGAGGCAGTTAGTGACTTCATTGTCGGAGGAGGAAAAAAGTGCATTTATTTACATGCAAACAAAGTTGACAAGAGCTAAGAAGTTGCTGAGCCGCCTGGTCCTCTCAAACACAGGGGAGTGAAAGGAGGGGGCTGGGGAACAAACAGAAAGTTTTTTTTTTTTCCCTTTCGGTAAGCATCTGGTCCGTAAAAGAGCACGTCTAGCTCAGAGGAAACAACCAAAGGACTGAGACAGTGAGAGTCTAGTGTGACCCAATTCTGGAAAACAGCTCTGGTTATTTGGTGATACAATTGCTTTAAGGTACATGTGAGTAAAAATGTTGTGCCCTTACACAAGAAAAGAAATGGATAATGGGAAGGTTTTTACCGTGTGATTGCATTGAAGATCTAATCTGGAGACCTTTGAAAGAGCATTAAGAAAGAATGTCTTTTGAATTCATGAATAAATATTTAATAAACAAATAGGTGCTGATTCAGTTATGAATGGGGTTGATTCCTGCTAAAATCGACCGCGTGTCCATAGAACATGTCCCATTTTTAAAGAGCTAAATAGTCCAATAAGAAACTTGCTGAATGTATCCAAAAGTGTCACGTAAGCTTCTTAACTTCAATGCTGAGTGAACAGGAATCGCAACACACAACTGTTTCCATTTCTTGCGTGTCGTCCTTCTCTAAGATGAATTCTCCTCCACAGCGGCAGCTGTATGTATAACACTCAATGTCTGAAACAAAAGAGATGCTTTATAATCAAAACCCAGACTGAAAATTAACCAGTAAACTTCTTGAGAACAGAGCACTAACCACAATCCCAGTTCATGTCTTCAAGGGTTATATGAGCATCCACTGGCCAGCTCTGTTTCAGTTCATTTGCTGCAGAGAGAAATGCAATATGAAGATGCAGTCAAATTGAAGCTCGAGTGCAGTATGAAGCAAGCAATGAAACAATATGCTATTTTTCTATCATGAACAAACCAGTACTTCCTCAAGGACCACTTAAGATAGATACATAGACCTTAGTCAAACAGAAATGAAAGTAAGGCTGTGAATTCTTTTCCTCAAAATTGTACTGTGCATTCAACGGATGTGGACAAAAACTCCATAAAACAATTTTGAAAGCTGTCAGTTGTGAAAATTACATGATCTATGACTTTATACAGATTTTCATCTGCATTGAATTCAATATGTCATCTAACTTGACTAGGGTCTATATTTCAATGTACTCTGAATGCTACATTTTGATTACCACTTTGAATTTGTCTCAAAAAAACAAAACAAAAAAAAAAAACAGGTCACATCCGGAGCCTTTGAGCTCCTACAGGAAAGAAAGAGTGCCTTGAAGATTCAAAGCATCTGTAAAAAGTTTCCGGAGCAATCCTTGCTTGTTGAAATATTTAAGCAATAATCACGGAGGATTGGTGGGCCACTGTTCCACTTTTAAGGGATTTAGAAAAAGGGAAGCTGCGAAGTCATCTGAGGTCATTTAGAGTGTCTTAGCAAAGCCTTCATGTCTCCAACTGCTGCTATGAATACACACAAATGAGTTGTCTTAAAATATTCATTGAATATTCAAGCAGGGAATGCTGGGCATCTCAAAAGTCTCCGCTTTAAAGGCTGTTAATAAGTGAATTTGAAACTAAAACTCTGTGTGGAAAAAGTGCAATATGACAATTAATTGTCAAGAGGCCGAGAATGAAATTAGATCACGTCGCTTCATAATGAATTGAGGAATCTGAGACATGACACTTTCAAGTAACAGTTCTTGTCCCTTTCTGGCAGCCTGTCTGAGATACTGGCAATTAACAGGTTTGAGTGCAGTGTTTTATCATGCTTTCTTTTAATTAGTTTAAAGAAATGTCCTAAGTAGGTGCCATTTCGGTTCCTGCGACTAATTTCCATCTTTCATTCCCTACAGGTACAAAAAAGAACTTGATAGGACAAAGAAATGAACTCTGTCACTGAAATGAGTAGTCTGATGTGTATCCATTCACCTCAAAAATTTCTCATTCGGATATAAAATGAAGCAAAAATTAAATATAAAAATGTAAGTAGGAACTCAAGGGAAGATTTCAGTTACGCAACCCAACAACTCGATTAATTACCTCACACTATTCAGAGTACCCCAGAATAACCTCCAGTAACGAATGCACGACTACCCCTTGATGCATTTCTGCTCAGTCATTAAATTAGAGATGCATAAACTGATTAGAGGCATAAAGACTTCTCCTATGACAGTAAACACTAATAAAATGCTATCTTCTCATATCTCATGAATAAGACTCATGAATATCCATGACTGAATACGTTTCTGATAAGAAGGGTGCATGAATATTTATAGATACAACAGTATATATTTTCTAACTGCAAAAGATTAAGGCAATCAGACGTGGCATTTTAAATAGAGGCCACAGTGTTTGACATCAAACCATGTCTGGTCAATATCGACACACATTTCGATGTCTAGTGAATGACTGCAGGGCAGGCTACTTAAGTTAGATGGGGATTTGTGTATCCTTTGAGCTGGCCAGAATCAATCCCAAACTTAATTAAAACAGACCATATAGACTAGAGTTTTTAATATCCCCTTAGACTAAAATATCAACAGCAGAGTTTATTAAATGATCTGCTCAGACTCTTTTCTTCTAAGGATGCACTAATATTTCTATGTAACGCTAATTATTTTCATGTTATAAGTGATGACCAATTAACAGTCATTGTTAAAATTCTATACTTTAATGCCTGATAAAAATCAAATCAGCAGAAAAATTTAATACAATAGTGCATTTATGCATCACAACATTATACTGTGAAATTCATTTTGACATTTTCAAATGAATACATTGAACATATAAAATTGTTTTAAAATGAAAAAAAACCAACAAAAAAAAAACTTTAAATTAGCATTAGAATATGACAAAGGTAATTTAAATGTAAAAATAAAGGAAAAGAGCATTAAATAAAAATATCCAATATGTCAAAACAATCCAATATGGATGGATAACGATAAAAAATATATATAATAATAATAATAATAATAATAATATCAGCCAATTATCAATATGGTATAGTTATATAACATGCATCCCCTACTTTTTAAATGTACAAAATAAAAAATTAAATATTTTATTCTGTGAGAAAAAAAAAAGAGACCAAGTAAAACAAGAGAAACTGTTACTAAAATTGCTCTCTTTTCCATACATTACATAGGAAATAGTACATAAATGAGCAAATGACAAAGAAATGGCATCAAAGAACGCATTTAACAAAATTTTTAGATACGAGCATGCAAGCTAGTTTACTTGAGGACTGGTATAATTTGAGACCCCAGCTTTACATTAATTGTAAGCCAAAATTTATAATATACAAACGGTTTAAAAGACGTTTGATATATAATATAGTTACTATTATATCTAAAAAACACAGTTAATAAATAACCCAATTCATTTTCAAATATTTCTACAATAAAAGGCAAACCTTTATTTCACCACACTTGCATATGAAGTCAAACAAAGCATGTCTGGTGTGGGAAATAAAGTCACTGCATCTAATTGAAGAGGTCAACTCCATCACTCCTGTGTGTGCAGCCCAGACGAGGCCTGGATTTTCTATGGACACTCTCTAAATGTCAATTCTGTGGCTGTGGCGATCTATGTTAGCAAGTAGCTGCGCAAAGTGCCCCCCCCCCAAAGGCGATGCCACAGCTCCCCAGTTAATGGCGCACAGGACCCTGGATGTACACTTATTGAAGGTCCTAATGGAGGGCTAGGGCAGCTTTTTCCTTAGGCGAGAGAGGAGAGAAGCAGACTATCACTTCATGTAAGAATTGGCCATGTGTGACAGACCTGACCTACATTCTCTCTCGCTCTCTCTCTTTATTTCCCTCCTCCTTTCCAACCCACAATTCTCGCTATGCTCTTCTGTAAGGAAGCATCTGTCCAGACCAAAGACAACAGCTCCGTTTTCATTCCTTCCTTTGGTATTTTAAATATTTCAGACAATTTTAGTTGTCTACCCCAAAGGGCTAGTGACAAATGTTGTTTATGCTCTTTTTTTCCAACTAGGGCTGGGCGATTTTTCTGTTTTTAAATTCAAAATTTAATGTTTTGCCACAATTTAATTTTTTTTAAATCAAGAAATCACGATTTTGAATAGAAATATTACCAAACGTTAGAATTAGACACTTTCACAATATACCAATGATAACAGTAAAGAGAAAAGAATGACCCAACTGCATGTTGGTGCACGTGATTAATCGCTCACATGTGACGCGCTCATATCGCTAGCTGCCGTTTACACAGAATGCGCTTCTTTTGTGTTGACAAAGATGCGACGCGGGCAGTGGAATAGGAAAAAAATGCAAGAAGATGGGAGTTAAACTTTTAACTTGAGCGACACGTTTTCAGACTGCCGTTTCATGCATGAGACTGCATGAGCACAACAGCCAAACATCATGTTTACATAGAAAACACAATGGAAAAGCAGTGCAATCGAATAAAAAAAAAAAAAAAAAACACTGTAAAGAACTACTACTGTAAATCTGATATTTTCATGCTCGCATCATGGTGACATGCAGAAAGCTGCTGTTCATTGTTTTATCCCTTCAGTCATTTTGATTTTGAATTACCTTGACTTTTGAGAATTTTTTAAAGCATTGTCTTTGTATTATTTCTGAATGTACAATATGCATAAGACAAGTTAGTACAGATGTAGCTGTAGTTCAATTCAAAGATATTTAACAAGTGATTTGTTTAACATTTAAATCATGTTGACAACTTCATGTGTGGTGCACTTAGAACAGAATTCTCTTTAACTAGAGGGTCAATAAAGAAAAAGTTACTTGAATCGTGTTGTAGTTACATTTTCAAGATGACTAGTTAAAAATCAAGAATTGGTCAAACATTCTGGGGAAAAAAAAAAAAAAAAAGATTTTATTTTTTTTGCCATATCACCCAGCATTATCATCAACAATGATGAACAGAAATGAATGATAAATATTTACATTATTATATAGAGTAAATGCTTTGCTGAGCATTTGCAAAAAAGTAGAATGAAGCCTGTTACATCCAAACATAATTCTTCCAAAAACTGTCTAATACTCTTTCAATAGTAGATGAAATCGAAATTGCTGGACTATTCTGGGAGGCTGCTATGAGATTAATTAGCAATCAAAGCCCACCTCACGTTTCCATGGTATTTTGGTTCCTAAATTTGGCTCAGATCCCTCCTTCAACTTTTAGTTTGAATTTTGTTCCCCATTTTATTATTCAATAGTAAAAAAAAAAAAAAATATCTCAAGCATGGTCGCTTAGCAAAAGCATTTACTGAGCATTTATGAAATTCAAAAACAACACAGCCTAATCAACAAATTCCTCCAAATTCCTTTACTCTCGTTTCAATACTTAAGAGACCATGAGAGGACAGACAGGTGGGAACGTACCCCGTAGCTGGAGGTTGTACTCCTTCCTGCTCTCCCCATTACTCAAGATCTTCCAAGCCTGGTCAACATCAATGAATCTCTGCAGGTGCTGCTCCGCTTCACCTTCTGATACGTCCGGCCTCTGCTTGTCCGGGTGAAACTACCAATCAAAATTGAGCGATGAGAATGATGACAATCATGCTTTATTGAAACTATTACACATGGACATTTATGTTTAATTAAATCACAACTGAAACTGACAACATGATTGGAGATACAAAAGACAGACTAGAAGAATGTAAACAAAACGGCAGTTGACGGAAGCTCATGGGCAATTTGCTGATGGACTAGCCTTGCTTTTGGACAATTTCCCAGTGAAGGCAGACCATGGATACTAATACGGACAATGGTGCAAAAAAAGGCTAAATATATATCAGTTAGGACAGATGTGTCTTCTCAATGACGAGGCCGGACAGAGTGGATGGTTAGAAGGGCAAAGGGCGACTCATTCCTCCAGCCAAAAACACTAACGCGATCTCCACTTCGCATCCTAAAATACAACAGCTCATACCAGAACATCACAGCATCACTAAAATAAAAAATTTTTTTACCCAGAAGTCTAATGCAGCCCCCCAAAAGTGAGCTTTAGGGGTTATTTTGACAGTCCCTTCCAGCCTAGATGGATTCTTACAGTATAGAGTTATTCTTCTCCTTGAGGAATCTACAGAGCGCAGACTGTGGCTATCGATTAGTGGGGGTCGAGGTTCAGCCGAGCCGCGGGGCTCTTCAGTCGCCCACTGGAGAAGAGCAAGGTTGAGAGGGGCAAACGGAAAACAACTTAGATCCTTTCAAGCAGGCATTCAACCAAACTCTGATTATGCTCTGGCACAGGCGAGCAGAGCACTGCATGTGTGTGCGTGTGTGTTTTTGTATGGACGCTATAGTTCAGAAGCTGCGCCGCCGCCAAAGTCGGGTAATGATGCATGGGGTGACACTGGGCTACAATACCCGACAATCCGGGGCAAGCCAATTACTGTCCACAGTGATTATATTTTTAATTTGAAGTAACAGGAAGACTGAATTCAACTAATCATTTCAAGCAATTACGTTTAAAACTAATTAAAATTTAAGGGCGCCCGTTCTCCGTTGTTTCCCCGTTCATCGCCCCTTCTCTGTTTGTGTTTTTGTTGTTGTTTTCACTTTGTTAATGGGCGGTCAGAATGCGATGAGAAAAGCAAATGCAGCAACAAGCCAAAAATTAACTTCCTGATTGCGAGAATCATTAACCGTTTCTTGGCGTTATTACAGTGCGGGTGAAAGAGGGCAAGCGCTCAGCCCTCGCATATGAAAAAGAGGGGCTGATGAGCTTTAACTGCAAGAACCTTAAATATATCAGCGTAAATCATTCATTGCGGCCATCCAAATGACAGAAGGCTTTTGGGAGCACGTTCACTCCAGCACTAGCACTTTCACACGCCGCTATTACGTTCTAAGGAGGATTTCAAGATGGTAAAATGCGAGAAAGCATCCTTCTTCACTCAAATCTCAGTTTAATTAAAAGTACCAGAGTAAAAAAAAGACATTAAGATTAGGAACCGCACAGGACACCAGCTAAGAGGATTAAATCGATTTGTGTTTAGGATGCTTCAGATCAGTGGATCGGAGAATGACCAAAGCTAAATAGCTAAAGTGAAAACCTGAGCTGCAAATGAAACGTCAAATCAGCATGTGCAAAAATTTCAAATGAAACCAAACCCTTATGCTGTTTTTATTTCTGTGGTAAATCTGAAACACCATCTTTCCTAAAGTCCACTTCTATTCTCAGCCAGAGCTGAAACAGAAAAATATCTCTGTTCCCGAACCCTGAGAATGGCCGAGCAAGCTTGGCAGCACAATTTCTCAGTCTCCTCCAGCAGGACGCCAGATTCTGCCAGAGAATTAGACTCTCTCCCCAGTGGCGCAATCGGAGATAGGGTTTTGCTTCCCTTTACTCTTTGTAGGTGAGCTTGAGGAGTCAGGACCACAGGTGTGAAGTGCAGCTTAGCCCTGGCAAACACACACCGCTGCTCCACAAACATCTCCCTGGGTAGTCTTTTGTCAAATAGACAATCCCTGTGAACTGGGTTTCAGGTCTGTTGTAACTGAGTGTTTGATTTAGTGTCTGATGGAAAGATGAAGGAATGCTGGGCTGAATGTAAAAATGCCACATTTTTTATGAAGAAAAATTGGTGTAGATTTTTAAATTGTTCAAAGGCAAAATTAAAAAAAGGTGCAAAATTACCTATTTAATTTCTTAAAAATATCCCTGGTTTTATTAGGCATGATTTAATAATGTTTCTTTACATAATAACATTATTTAATAAATTTGATTACATCCACTACTGTTCATAATTTTGAGGTCCGTAAGATGTTTTAATGGTTTTAAAAGAATTCTCTTGTGCTTACCAAGGCTGCATTATTTGATCAAAAGAGTAATATTGTAAAATATTACAGCTTAAAATAACTGTTTTCTTTTTTAATATATTTAAATGTCATTTATTCCTGTGATGACAACACTGAATTTTCAGCATCATTACTCTTTCAGTCTTCATTGTCACATGATCCTTCATTCTAATATGCTGATTTGCTGCTCACGAAATATTTCTCATTACTATCCATGTTGAAAACAGTTGTGCTGATTAATATTCTTTTTTAGATTCTATGATGAAGAAAAAATGTCAAAGTACAGCATTTATTTGATGAAAAAAAATTGTTCATAATGTTAGAAATGCCTTTACTGTCACTTTATCAAATTAATGCATCCATCCTAAAAAAAAAAAAAAAAAAAAAAAAAAAAAAGTACATTTCTTAAAATTAAAACCTTAATGAGCCCAAACTTTGAACAGCAGTGATGTTAAAAAAATATATATATTAAATGTTTCATGCTACACATAATCCTGTCAGAAACTGGGCACATCTTTTTGAAATAAAAATCAGATCGCATGCCTAAAACCTACTGTAAAAATATTTGTAAATTAAATTTATAATTTGTAAATTTAAAAAAAAAAAAAAAAAGATTGAAATACATTTTACAAGAAAAATATTTCAGTCAAAGTTTCATGTTTAATTTTGTGTTACTTGCTAATTATTTTAAAGTATTTCTGAGTGATTTCCACACCCATTTTTTTCAGGGGGGCAAAATTTCTGAAAACATTAGCTACATTTGAATGTTAATGCTTAGTTTACTGTTATCCAAAGTCATCTTAGGACTCATTCTGACATTGCAAACACTAAGCTGGTAATCACACATTTCCTATGGTGTCACTACAACTTCCAGTCTGCGTGGCTCAGGTACTTGTCATAAATACATAACACAACGAGAGGCTGGTGCTCCGTTAGAGCGGCCCGTCCTCCTGCCCCTCTGGAGTTACACGCTTTAATTGCTGTCTCTTTGCACGCATTGTAAAATATTCATTTACTGGGGCTAATGGAGCTTGGAGAGCAGGAACACAATATAAAGGGCTGGGCAATTTGGAGCACTCGCCAGCTCTAACAATACATCATCATCTCTCAGAGGCTGCGAAGGGAGCACTGCCACATCCTCCGCTGGGCTCTGGTATGCTGCCTGCAGCCACTCTCTGCTTCATTGGAGAGGGAGGAGAGGAGACAGGGGGCACAAAGGCTACTGCCATCACACTACTGCCACCTACTGTCAGGCTGAATGAGCACAGGACACTGACCGACTGCATTACTGCAGTATAGATTGGTTTAAGCCTGAGGTAAGGCAAACGGTGTGGGTTGATTCTGAATCAGTAAACCGACTCCTGTTCAACTGTCTGCCTATAATATGAAGAAACAGATGTGTGATATCATTTCTATCATGAACCACTGATTTATTTGACCTGGATGTGAAGTTTTACACCATTATCAATTTCATTACCAATCACTTTCCTGCTGTATATTGCATAAGGCGCTGGTCTGGACTCTTCAAACTGCTTCTACAAATTGCACGGCACACATCGTGATTGATCGACTGGTGTTATGTGATTGCTGTAATTAAAATGGGTTTGGGATTAAACAAATCAGCTTAGGTATAACTTGACTGGGATAAGTCAACCCGCAATATGTGTATTAATGAGAAATACTGATGCCATTGATTAATTGTGCATATGTTTTCAAAGCTTGTATTTAGCAAGAACAATTTGCCCTTGGAGGAAACTCTGATTGGAGAATCAAGCATAATCAGCATAATCTTTATCTCGGTATGAATTTTATCACTTGGTAGACATGCACTGAATAACATATTAAATTGCATTTATGGCAGTGGTTCACAGTCTTTTTGACTCCAAAGTCTACCATTTTTCTAGACAATTTTCCAACCTATGAGCATCAATATATTAAAATGAAATACTAACAACTGCAATTAATGTTGTGATTTCGGACGTTTTGAAAACTGTTTGTTGCTCTGCATGACCGTATGGGACCAAATCTCCACATTATGGTCAAGAATGGGTTGAAAGTAACCCATTAGGAAAAATAAGTACATTTATACATCATATTTTTATGTTTTGAAAGAAGTCTCTTATGCTCACCAAGACTGCATTTACTTGGCCAAAAACAGTAATATTGTGAAATATTATTACAATTTAACATAACTGTTTTCGATATTAATATATTTTAAAATGTAATTTATTCCTGTGATGGCCACTTATGCAGCATTCTTCCAGTCTTCAGTGTCACATGATCCTTTAGAAATCATAATGTTGATTTGCTGCTTAATTACCACCCTACATTCTAGTACATCTCTACATCTTATTCTATTTTATTCCTATTCTATTCTATCCATCTATAGCACACCTGTACAATTTTTTTTTTTAAATTTATTTTGTTTATTTATATTTATATGTGTATTCTTATTCTCATCTTATTTTTTTTTATTGTCTGTGACTGTGTGTTGTTGTTGTCTTTGTGTACTGTAAGCTTGAGACACTACAAACAAACATATTTAGCAATAAAGCTCTTTCTGATTCAGATTCTGATTCAATTATTAATACTGGTTCTTATTATCAATGTTTAAAACAGTTTACTGAACACCTACCATGAGGATGAGCTTCTGATACTTCTGTTTCAGTTCTTGTATGTCATCATTTGGACAGGCACCCAGTATTGAGTACCAGTCTTTCAGCCGACCACTGGAATCTGCCATAATCCTGTAGAATACAAAAAAAAAAAAAAAAAAAAAACATGCACAGGAAAGCATGAATTACGTGTTCAAAACAAGAGATAAGTGCAGGACGAATCGCTAACTATTCATTTACGACATACACACCCATATTTAACTCTTTAAAGTAACTTTTAGTTAATAGTCAAAAACATTTTAAACCGTCTTTAGTAGTCAGTTAACGTAGTGGAAAAGATGATGTACTGTTCGCCACATATCAGCATACAAACCGATACAAAGTGTAATGAACACATATATTGCAAAATGATATCGTATAATGAAACTGTCACGCTTACTAACCTACTACAAAGAGTTTTTTTGTCCGTTTCTATGCAGCCGTCATAAGCTTTGGCCTTTCCAGTCCATGCTGCTTCCCGTGTGAGTGTTTGTCCCACTCTTTAACGCCCTGACAGAAACACGTATGATTTAATAAAAAGCCATGTTTTGTAATTAGAAATAGAATAAACTACACAAATTGGGAAACAAATCATTTGTATGTATGTTTGTACTTCAACAACTAAATGTATATGTTTTGACATCCCACTGCTATCGAGATGGCGGAACTCCTCAAATGAAACGTTTCTACACGGATGCTTTAGAAAGGCACGCTGCTGTGTCTGTGGAAACAGACGTGCTCAAGGCAGAGAGGCGTTTTATTTGTAGCTTGGTAGTTTCTGAATATATTTAAAGCAGTCATTTTTCGGGTTTTTTGGTTTATTTTTAGTTTACAATTTAATGAGAAAAAAAATCCAGAATGGTTCCTAGACGCACTTTATTGGGATTATAGGTGTATAAAATAGATTATATATTGGATTGTTAGCGGTGGAAACATATGACAGGACATGCATAAAGACTGAAATTGAGAAAAACAAATAACTGGTGTATTTTTACAATTACTTAACAATACATCCTAATGATAATTTTATTTAGCAGCAAAAAATCCTGATAGAAAGAATGTTTCTTAAATATTGTTCAAATACAGAACTGAGCTTAGAAAGAAAATGCAACAATCATATTACAATGGGATGTCAGAAAATAATGAGATTTTACATTGGCAAAATTAGTCAAAACACTTCCATCCGGTAGCATATGTGTGATTGTGGCAAGGGTTGCGAGAAAAGTTGGTGGATGTTTGTTAATTGTGCTGGGAATTATCTAAAATATCCTGGCTGTCACAGTCTACAGAGGGCAGAAAAAGAAAAAAAAATCACACGGTGCACACCTCAGCCACTGTCTCCAGCTGCTAATTAGCAAATTCTTTAATGAGCGCTTTGATAGAAGCCACATGTAACAGACAAACCAGATTGTTTATCAATGCATGTTTACTCAATTTGGGTTTATTATGAAGCAATTAATAATTCCATGATGAAATGTACTGATTTATTTTTGTTTGACATTTCAGATGTATAAAGCACAATAACAGCTGTTTGGTTTCCTTTTTTACTGATGCGTGTCATTTGTTTTTGTATTTCCACTTTCACCTCTAAAAAATCAAGACTAAAAGGGCAGGAAAAGTTGTTGTATTAGAGTGTCTGAAAAGTTGTATAGAGAATGCTACAGCTTCATTACAGAACACTTATCATGAACTTATGCTAATGTGATTCCTTTTCTAAAAATATTAAAGGCAGTTTTTATAAACAGTATTCAAAATATGCAGCATGTCTCTTAGAAAACACTTTAACAGAATTATAAAGACACTTTAGATGTCAAACATTGTCTGTTGTAGTGTCTTTAGTACTGTTCGACTGATGTTGTTATTTACAGACTCTGTAGGCGTTAACAAGAAAAGCTTTCGACTGGCATACATCTAACTTTAATTACTGGAACTGAAAGTAAACAAAACAAACAGAACAAACTTTACCATGACATTGCGCAACACTTCTAACATCTAATTATTTGTGCTAATTACTGATTTAAAAGTTGGGAGGAATTAAAGTAATTAGCAAATAGCATTCTGATTAGTTCAAGCCTTGTTCTTGTGTATCCTTGAAGCACCCGATGATCAAACGAGCGAACGCATGTCTTTGAGGTCTTAAGGTCATTCATAAATTAAGCAGGATTATCTTTGGTTTAGTAAGGAAGTGCTTTATGAACTCTGCAGAAAAACTTAACATCCTAAACTATGCTAACACTCTTAAAAATAAAGGTTCCAAAAGGTGCTTTTTCTAGCAATGCCATATGGAAGAACCATTCTGGGTTCCCCAAAGAATTATTTCTTATTGTGAAGGAATGTTTTAATAATCTGAAGAACTTTGGTCCTTTGTAAAGAACCTTTTGTGCATTGAAAACGTGCTGTGGATGTTAAAGGTTCTTCATGTAACCATAGATGGGGGTTTCACAGCAATGCCATAGAAGAACTTTGGTACCTCAAAGAACCTTCTTGTTTGTTTTGCCAAAGTTTTACCAACATGTAAACTTTGCAACAAGGGGTAACAATACACTGGACCTTGTTTACACAACAGAGAAGAACGCGTACAAGGCGGAACCCCGCCCCCACCTCGGGTACTCGGACCACATCTCTGTTATGCTAATCCCAGCATATAATCCACTTCTGAAACTCGCCAAACCGGTTCAAAAACTCATCACAATTTGGCCAGATGATGCTACCTCAACACTACAGGACTGCTTTCAGTGCACAGACTGGAACATGTTTAAAGAGGCGGCCACCTACAACAACCACACAGACCTGCAAGAATACACTGAAACAGTGACTGCTTACATCAAAAAGTGCATTGATGATGTAACAGTCACCAAGACCATCACCACACGTGCAAACCAGAAGCCGTGGATGACAGCAGAGGTTCGTGGGCTGCTAAAGACCAGAGATGAAACATTCAGATCAGGAGACAAAGCAGCCCTCAAAACAGCAAGAGCCAATCTGTCCTGTGGCATCAAAAATGCAAAACGGTCATATGCTCAAAAAATCAACAATCACTTCACAGACAGCAGAGACACACGGAGCCTGTGGCAAGCCATTCAGACCATCACTGACTACAAGCCCCCGCCACAGGCCTGTGATGATGACACATCCCTCCCCGATGCACTCAACCACTTTTATTCACGGTTTGAAATGCAGAATGACACACCTGCACAAAAACTGCCCACACCTCCCAACGACCAGGCGCTCTGTCTGTCTCCAGCCGACGTAAGGAAGACCCTATCTAGGATTAACCCACGCAAGGCTGCGGGTCCTGACAACATACCTGGCCGTGTACTGAAAGACTGTGCTGCACAGCTGACGGATGTCCTAACAGATTTATTCGCTGAGCCAGGCAGTCGTCTCCACATGTCTCAAATCCACAACAATCATACCGGTACCAAAGAAATCACCTGTGTCCTGTCTAAACCGCTGCCATCCCATAGCACTGACTCTATTCATGATGAAGTGCTTTGAGAGGTTAGTCATGCAAAAAATCAAAATCAGCCTCCCCAACACACTCGATCCGCTCCAGTTTGCATACCGCCCAAACCGCTCTACGGACGATGCAATTTCCTCCACCCTCCACCTGGCTCTTACCCACCTAGAAAATAAAGACATGCTGTTCATTGACTTCAGCTCGGCATTCAACACAATAATCCTACAACAGCTCATAAATAAACTAAACCTGCTGGGCCTTAACAATTCCCTCTGTAATTGGATCCTGGACTTTCTAACCGGAAGACCTCAGTCAGTCCGTGTTGGCCGCAACACCTCCAGCACTACCACACTGAGCACAGGTGCCCCACAAGGCTTTGTGCTCAGCCTGCTGCTCTTCACACTGCTGACCCACGACTGCACTGCCAAGTTCAGCTCCAACCACATCATCAAGTTCGCTGATGACACAACAGTAGTAGGTCTCATCAGCAACAACGATGAAACGCACTACAGAGAGGAAGTGGCACAGCTGGCTGAATGGTGTGGCACTAACAATCTGTCCCTCAATGTGGAGAAGACAAAGGAGGTTGTGTTGGACTTCAGGAGGAGGAACTCCGTTGACCACCCCCCACTGACCATCGACAGCTCGACTGTGGAGAGAGTCAGCAGCACTAAATTCCTGGGGGTGCACATCACAGAGAACCTCTCCTGGACCACCAACACCATGTCACTCTCCAAGAAGGCACAACAGCGCCTACACTTTCTCCGCCGGCTGAAAAGAGCAAGTCTCCTTCCACCCATCCTCACCACATTCTACAGGGGCACCATTGAAAGTGTGATGACCAGCTGTATCACTGTCTGGTTCGGGAACTGTAGTGCAGCAGACCGCAAGACCCTACAGCGGACAGTGAACATGGCTGCAAAGATCATCGGTGCCCCTCTCCCATCCATCCTGGACATTTTCATTGCGCGATGCTCCAGCAAAACCAACAGCATCGTGAAGGACCCCACCCATCCATCCCACAGTCTCTTCCAGCTCCTACCATCAGGAAGACGTACCGGAGCATCAGAGCCTGCTCCGCCAGACTGCTCAACAGCTTTTTCCCCCAGGCTGTGAGAGCCCTGAACTCAAACCACCCTGCCCCCCTCTGAATCCCCATGCAAACCCCTACCTCCTGGAGCATGGACCCCCCCCCCCCCAACCTTACCACACCAAATAAAAAAACTGTATGAAACTTTTCTGTGCAATTCAAAGTGTGCTACACACAGGTGAGTGGGCCTGTACAAACCACCTGTAGTAACACACTCTCCTCTGTGCGCACTATACACTTTTCACACACTGCTGTGTGTACACAATCCTACAAAAGACTCAGCAATTATATGTATGTTTACATGCTCATGCACAACAAATTATCTTGTACTGTTCCCCAGCCAGCTGCTTGACTCACAATGTTTCTCTCTGCACATGTACAGTATTTATGTGAAGCATTCGTATAGTTTGTATTTCTTATTTTTCTTATTTTTATTTTTTATATTTTATCTTTAGTTTGTATAGGGTAAACCTTTATATATAGTATATTTAGTCAAAATCTGTCAGCAGGTTAGTTGTGTATAGGTTTATAGTGTTTTACTTCATTGTTGTATGTCTGTATTTATGTAGCACCGTGGTCCTGTGAGGCACGACATTTCGTTCCACTGTATGTCCCCACATGTAGCGGAATGACAATAAAGCTCAACTTGAACTTGAACTTGTTTCTTAGTGTGATGAACATTTCAATAATCTAAAGAACCTTTTGTGGAATGAAAAGATTCTATGGATGTTAAAGGTTCTTCATGGAACCACTGATGCAATAAAGAACCTTTACTTTTAAGCATGCATATATGCTCCTTGAATGGACAGGGTATGAAGACATCTAGAAGTCTGTGGTTGAAACTGTTGGTGAGAGCAGCTCAGTTTTGAATGGTCCATAGTTTGTGAGGAAAAATGAAATTTCATGAAAGACAAATCTTTTTATGGAAGCCAGAGATTATGAGTGATCAGTTTGTTCATTGACCCAGAGTTGAATTTCACCCTGAAATTTGGCTCTAGGAAACTGGCTGTTCCTGCTGTGTCCATAACTCCAGAGATTCATTTTTAAACCTGTGGGCCTAAGCAGCTGTAGGTTACCTCCAAAAGTTGTTAAATGTTCAAAATAAAGAATATTTTAGCGTATTGGAAAAGGTTCCCCAAAGAAAGTCAACAGTTCTTAAAAGAACCATTGTTTTCTTAGTCTAAAGAACATTTTAATAATCTAAAGACCCTTTTTCCACTATAAAGAATCTTTTGTTGCAAGACAAAATGAGGTTTTGTCTCTACTTGTTGTATTGCAATCCTTCTGTCCATTTTTGGTGCAAAAAAAATCGGGACTAAACAGGAAGGAATCATCAGGTGCAGTTCAATGTGACCCTCACCCCTGCCCTACACACTCAAACATATTCATCTTCACCAGAGAGTGCATGGGTAGCTGGAGTCTCACAATGCCAAGCACCTAATTAAATGAGATGAAGGCCAACCTTTTGTTTGTAATAGCAGGTTGAGAATGGAGCTAACACTATACTGATCCTGTTGAAGTCAAGCAGTCTTAATTAAAGGTAAGGTAGTGAAGCTTCTATCACTCCCATAGTACCATTATTATTATTAAAATGTTGACCAGTTTGATGTTCAAACCAGGCTTATCATTAACAAAACCTAAAACCAAAAAAGACAATAAATAAATAAAACCACATTTTCATCACTTAAATGAAACATTAACTGAACTAAAATATAAATAACTTATTTTATTTCAGCTAGTTGTCAATTTAATATTTTTCATTTTTGATTTAAGTTGAAGTACTAAAATGACTAAAACTAAAATAACTGTTAACAGTTAAAACTAAAAATGACACAAAACACACACACATTAAAACTTTAACCAAAATTAAAATGAAAACACATAAAAATAAAATAAAATTCACAATATTTACAAAAATCCATAATAGTATATCAATGATACTAAAACAACACTGCTTCAGATCAATGTATGATTGCTGGTAAAATATTTCATAGATTTATAATTATATAACATATTTACATACAGCCTGCATCCTCAACTGCATACAGTATCTCATAAAACTATGATTTTCAGCAGTATATTTACAATTAATTCAGAGCGTTTTATGATTTTTATTAAACCTAATTTTTTCTTTGTATTATATTATCGCATTAAAACTTTGAAACTTTTGAACATGTCATTTGCTTTTGTTACATTTTGAATGACTTTTTCAAATGAATATTTAAACAAATTTATATTCTTACTCTGGTACCAGGTCCATTCAAATTTAAAATAAGATATTTTAATAATATTTTGAACTACTGTAATTAAAAGGTGAGATATACCTAAACCATTTCAATATTGCGCGATAATGGTTGTATACTGATGTGTATATAGGCTACTATGGGACATTGTTAGTTCACAAATAAGCAAGTGATAAAAGTGTGCTTTCAGGGAGTTTCTGCATCTCAAAATTGCTTGTAGCCCTCTTTGATTCGACACATCCATCAACAATGGCACCATTTTTCCGCAGCAAACTGTTTACAGGCCATAAAACCACTTATTTACTTCGACCGTGACACACAAACCAATTCAAATCAGCAGTTCAAGACTGAGGTTCCACGCCTGGCCATTAGTATGAAAATTATCCCCGTGTTTGTTTGCAAAGCACTCCAGTGGCGATGAAGGAAGTGTTTGAGTTCCTTGTGTGTGTATGTGTGCTTGTACTCATCATTTCCATAGGTGAGGCTCTACGCTGCCCCCTGAAGGGTGCATTGAAACAACCTTTCTTCTCCATGAGTGCCAACCACTTGTAATTCAAGTAGAGCGGGCCGCTTTGTCCCTCGGTTCAACGATTGTTCCCGGTCGACACGGATGCCCCCTAAATCAGTCTGAACGGAGTGCCCCCCGCCAAACAGACGTGAGAAAGAAAAAAGGGGGAAGAAGATCCAGGAGAAGAAAGGAGAATACAGTCTCTATGTCTTGGCCGTGTTATCCTGGTTGGAGAGAGGAATTCAAGGCCTTGAATGGCTGCCAAGCTTTAGGGTTGCTGTCTTCGTCTACATGGGGGGCCCTTCGGTTCATTCCGGCTGTTAAATCAAACACGGTTTACTTTCAGGGAGGGAAGTGGTCCCGGATAATGAATGTTGTTGTGGATGCGTGTCGCACCTGAGATGACACAGAGGTACCGCGGCGGAACGCGGTGCTGAAAGGAGTTCAAGTGAATGATGACAGATTAAAGAGTTATATCTCAGCACGACACGCACTGTACTCACAAGGCCTCGCCGGTTAATGCAAATCTACCACAATGGCTTCCCCCGCGAAACGGGCTTTGACCGACAGTAGTTTGGCAGGGAGCCACAAGCAAGGCAGCACCCCTGCCAACCGTCATTATCCATGAGGTGAATTCCCCACCAGTAGGCCGCCCAACCGACCCAATGCTCTGAGCTCTCCTGGAGGAGGTAAGCTCAGCCCAGAAGCACTCAGCGCCCGTATTTGTTTTTCAATGGGAATGCCGACCACATGGGGAACGCAGTCAAAGAGCTTTAGAAAGCACAGACATTTGGGAGTATTCGTACTGTTTAGAAACTCGACCAAAGACAGGGTGTTTTCTGTTCAAATAAGAGCAAGTGGAAACCACATAATCCTTCTCCTCTCCAACTCGTTTTCACTTAATTGAGTTTGAATCGTGCAAGTGGACACATTTTTGCTAGATTTTTTTATATTTTCATGAATACAGCAGATTAAATGTCTGGAGGGAGCTTTTTCATTATTACCATAAACATACAAAACAGAAAATACATGTATCAGTGGTGTTAAACTAAACTTGGTACACACATATATATATACATATGTAAATATTAAATAATTATAATTATAAACATTATTATTATTATTATGATTATTAATATAATTAGTAGTAGTAGTAGTAGTAGTATTATATAACATATATATATATTATTAAATATTATATATGTATATATATATATATATATATATATATATAACAACAAAAATAAAAATATAGATAATAGGAATCATATATATATACAGTATATATATATATATATATATATATATATATATACACACACACACACTTTAAAAATGATTTTTCAAAGTTATAAATAAAACAAAGATTACCAAAAATTCTAAAATTCATGTTTAATTCAATATTACTTGCCGTTTCTTTGTAATTATTTTTTTTTACTTTACTAACAATGTGTTATATTTAAATTTCTATAAATATTATGTAAATATTAAATAATTATACATATAGACATGTTTTATGTGTAGATCATTAAAATGAAAAATAAGTAAATAAATTATACATATAAAATGTTTTAAATCTCGTCTGATTGTGTGTGTGTGTGTGTGTAAATAAGTTCAGTAACACTTAAAGCCTTTAAGTATAATGCATTACAAAGGGTTATTAAAGGGTATAATGCATTACATAATGTTCTTTGAAATACATTACATCTTGTCGTAAATAATGATAACCTAATCCAAACTGCATAGTGTAACAATGAAGTGATAAGTGTTATAATGTATTAACTGTGGTTACAATTATTCATAAGATTGTACAATGCATTATAAGGTGCATTACAAGGCATAATTAATGCATTAAAACTACTTTTATAATGCATTATACATAAAGGCTTTAATTAAAGTGTTACCATAAGTTCTACATAGACTGAAAAGTGCTCTAATTGTACTTTTTTTTTTAAAGAATAATATTACAGTCGAGCTTTAACATATTAGTCAGGCTTTTGATGAGATGAATTCGTTCACATTCTATTATATTGAGTTGTTCCTCTCCAAATGGGTTGTGCATGAGATCATGTGCTATTATCCTGGCCCAGGAGACGCCCCAAAAACGGTGCCATCTTACAGCCATGTTTATTTATGAGTCCTTTGCTGGGTGCCAAGTTTTCCAGGCCGGAACTTCTGCGCTGCAGCTGTGTTTCCTTGGCTGGCATTCATGGCGACACGCACGGCTGTTCTCTGAGCGCCCCGACACAGAGCGTGGTTGGCACGGCCCAGCGTAACTTTGCGCTCTGGCTCTTTGCTGGATCAGCAAGCTTTACCTAGCGAAATCTGCTGCTAGCGCTATGGGCTTTGACTGATAATCAATCTTGCGTGCCTGCTCGACAGTTGTCACTGGAACAGAGAGGCGGAGCAGGTGGCAGATGGGGCCTGTCTGCTGAGAGAGGAGACGCTAGGTGAGCCCAGGCCTGGCCCAGTGCAGAGAGGTGAACCCACCGCACAGATTTAGCTCCCTGCTCCACAGAGGTTCAGAGAGGAAAACTGGGAACGTGTAGGTGTTGATAACCGGGGCTTAGAACTACACTCACATGAAAATCAACAGAGACCTTGTGTGAATGATCTATTTAGATTTTGGCCTCGTTTCAGAACTTATATGTAGGGAGACCGGTGCAACATGTCAAACACTGTTCACAGTAAAGTTTTGAGTTAAAAGTCCCATTAGTATGTTGGTTTCAAACACCTACTTCAAAACTTTCTTAAATGATAATGATTTTACCACTGCAATAATCTTACCATTACAGCTGTGAACACAATAAAACCGCGCTGGCGTACATTAAAGCAAGGATGAATTATATAATGAAGATAAATTTTAACTGAAAGTTTGTGTTTGTGATTTTAACTGAAAGTGTGTTATCTGGAAAAGGGTAATCAGGTTTTTAGATGTGCTTTAAATGTATAATATTATGTACAAAGTATTTGTTGGCCAAAACAATTTGATATTTTTATATTTTACCTGTTAAATTTGTGCTGTTTTTGAAGCGTTTGGAGTTTAATAATTGTTTTAGATGCATGTAATAACATCCACATACTGTATATGGTGTTGTCTTGTTATATATAAATATACTATAAATATTATGTAAATATTAAATAACTATTTTATAAACATTATTGTTATATATCATACATGTTTTTGAAGTGTTTGGAGTTTAATAATTGCTTTACTGTTTAAATTTGGCCCAAAAAGCTGTGTTTGTAATGAACAAATTCATTATTAAGTTCATTTTTAACTTCAAACCATTGCTTCCAGCTAAAATATGATTCCTCTATCATATTGCTTTCTGCAGTGAAAAAAAGTAATTTTGTCTGAATCAGGAGATAAATATGCACAGATCAAGCACCATTTACAAGCAAAAACAGCCCAACTAAAATACGTTGGTGGATTTGGACTTTTTTTTAGGCTACTGAAAGAAGCATTATGATTACTTATGGACTTCTATCAGTTAAAAATGCATTCAGGATTTGTTTCTTACAAACACGCAGCACAAAGCGTTAATGGACTGCAGTCACGTGAATTACTCGTGGATTATTGTGATGTTTTTATCAACTGTTTGGACTCTCATTCTGACGGCACCCATTGGATCCACTGGTGATGGATCAAGTGATGTGATACTGAATTTCTCCAAACCTGTTCCAAATAAGATTTTCATTCTTGGGTTAACTAATTATTTACTTAAATTCCATTGTGACAACTTACCCCATAATGATTCAACATACATTTTCTCACACCATCATTATGGTCTTCACTCCCTGTATTCACTCTATTTAACGCATTTTATTAAGAATTTAGGCTATTTTGTGACTACACATATTTTGTACTGTCAAATAAATGACTTTGTCCTTCTGTCCTGATAATTTTTCGTTTTAAAATGAAAAAACAAACAAACAAACAAACAAACAAAAACTCCTGATTCTATAAAACAAATGCTGGCTCGCCCGCATTCTGTTCAGGGCTCTAATAAAGACAGACTTCCATACTTTCTCACGAACCGTGGAATCAAGGTGTGGAAAGAAAGCACACGCGAGCCAGCCACAGGTGCAAGGTGTGAGAAAAGGCCGAGCTGTCAGCCCGCGTTTTCCACTGTTTGCTCGCGGAACTGATGTGTTGTGACGGGCTGTGATTGACACTGGGAGGTGTGACTGGCGCGAGTCTGTTTGCTGGGCGGAAGAGGACGGGTTTACATCCGTCTAATTGCTGACTCCTCTCGACGGAGCGCGGGAAACTGAGGCGGAGACAGCTAGCGCGCTAACACTCCTCCTTGCGTCAAGCACTGGCTCGCGTGTAATTGCGCTGTCATTTTCTGTACTTCACGACGAGTCGGGGTTACTGTTAAATGAAGCACGGGGAAACGGGAATGTTCCCGCCCGCACAGTTCGACATCCATGTTCGGTGAGAGAAGGACGAAGCACTCCAGTGAGGCGTGATTAAAAACACACATCCACGCACTTACACGACCTTTTTTTCTTAAAAACAGAGGGTGGTGATGAAATAGATCATTTTAGTAGTATTTAAACAAAGATGTAAGAAAAACAAAAGAGACATACTGATCACTTGACATCTTCAAATAACTGAAAAGCCTTGATTCTTTATTCGTTCGTCCTTGATTCGATTCGTTATTCGTTCGTCAAACGATTAATCGCATCCAAAATAAAAGTTTTTTTAAACATAATATATTTGTGTACTGTGTAGGCTATAGGCCTATTTATTATGTATATAGAAATACACACACATGCATGTATATATTTAAGAAAAATGTTATATTTATATATTAAATATATATATTAATATAAATACATGTTAATATATTCAAAATATATACTTTATGTGTGTGTATTTATAGGCTATATACATAATAAATGTACACAGTGCACACGTATGTTATGGGAAAAAAAACTTTTGTTTTGGATGCAATTAATCGTTTTTACAGTACAATTGTTTATAATATTGTTTATATTTTGCCTTAGTTTAATAGGATGGTCAAATGTAAACTGAGCAGGATCCAGACATGATCCAAGTCATCGAACCTATAAATCGATGGGTCTTATACTTACGTATCCTTAACATGTGCACATCGGTCTGCACTACATGATAGCTATTTTGTTTCATTTGGGACAGGTCCACTGAATGGGGGCGCCATGTTGAGATCACATGACCACCCAAATACTATTAGTTATTAGTTAATACTGTAACCCTTGCATCTTCTCCACCAAGCCGGTCGTGGATTATTTCATTGGCAGAAAAAGTTAATGGTGGCGGACTGTGATTAACACATTTCTACACTGGTGAGTACTTGAAAGCTTTTGATTTTACATTATGTTGCATAAACAGAAAATTACTGTGAGAAGTTGACATAAAACATTGTCTTTGATCATAATCTTTGGTGTGTATGTGTGTGTGTTTTAAAATATTTAATTCTAAAAGAATAAGGATATAAGCAAAATTCTTTGTAAAATAATTTTAGATTTGGTATAACATGTCATGGCACAGGAAATGTCAACTAGACACAGTTTTGCAACTTTTAAAGCAGTTAAGTGGATTTAGGGGCGGGCAAGGAAAGGGAATCAATGCTTTAGTGTACACTGAAAAAAATGAGTGTAGAAAAAAATTTCACTCAAAAATTGCTTGTAAATTTCACAAATAATTACAGTAAAGCAGCAGGTAATGTGGAATTAAATGTAAAATTTTAAAGTAGAAAAACTAAAACAGTATTTTTTTTGTACTCCAATAATTTTTGCTTTATTTACAACCTTGAAAAAGTTATTTTTACAGTGTATATGCAGGCGTGTATGAGTAAATGAGTGGTAAGATCTGAGTATAAGGCCAGGTTGGGCAAAAGCTGTTTAGGAATGTGCAGGAGTGTGTGTGTGGGTTTCTCATCTCATTGGAGCCTTGTCTCTGAGCTCTGACAGGCTGACTGGCACAGCTAATGGACTGATCATAATGCCTGTCTGAGGGCACTGTCTGTCACATGACACCAATGCCAAGTCATTAGATACAGCCTTGAGGCCATCAATAACACATAATGCATTTTAAATTCTTGTTGAAGCATATGCACTGTAGACGGAGGCAAATAAAAAATATATGGGGCTTGTCTTTTAATTTTCAAGGTGTGTTTAATGCTATTTTAACACTCTAGTGTCCACAGTTGACAAACTTGATTGCAAAATGGTTTGCTTTGGACTTTAGGCCAGTGATAAACTAATGTTCAACCATTGGTTGTTCAACCAACCAAGTAAAACAAACAATATATTGACTTCTAAAGCCACATTTTGTATTGTCTATTCAGTGCTTTTTACAGCTACAATAATGTAATATCTTGCAATTGTAAAAGCATTAACATTAGTATGTGATTGATTTGATTAATTTAATCTATATTTTCTGTAATTCGTTTAATTAAAACAAAGATTAAAAAAAATATTGACAACCCCTTTTTAAGGGGATTTACAGTGATATTGGATCCCAGCAAGCACACAATGTCATAAGACGTTGATATTTGGTAAAATTTTGGTTGCAACATCGGGTGACCAAAATTCAACATCTAATGTCAATGTTAATTTGATGTCCAATACCGACATCAGCTGACGTTGATATTTGTTGTTTTTAGGTTGTGTAACTAAAATCCAATGTTAAGTCAACGTCAAATTGGCATCAAATACTGACGTCAACCGATTTTCATTCTCAGGCAAAATACAACGTCAACCTGATGTTATATTGACGTCCTGTGCCTGTTGGCTTAATTGTGCATTCTCATTCTTCGTGTTTTACATTTGTATTGCTTTTGTTATCTGGCATAAAAAGAAAATAATTATCAGATTATCAATATCCACTGGAATTTTAATAACGGTGCACACCTACATTTTTTTTTCTTGCCACTACATTTTTTTTTCTTGCCATTTCCGAAGAGCATTGAGGCTTTCAAAAAAAAAATGTTGCTCCAGTAAGCTTAAGAAACTGCCTTTTGAGAGAATACTTTTAAAAAATGTGTACACTAGTCATTCAGATGGGGTTAGAAACACAATGTGTTACTACAAGTCAGTCCATAGAGAGATCCATCAGGAGTCGTTACACATACACAGCTTAACTCCCTACTGTGTTGTTGATCATCTGCTCATGTGATGTTAAAAGGTGGTAAGATGTGTTCATGCGAAATGTCTTGAACAAACTAGCACAGGAAAGGTCAATAGGGCAGATGCCAGGAGCCCCGTAAGAAGACCAATATTGAATCAGAAGGAAATAATCAGTTGATAAGTGGCAGAGCCGTGCTAAGGTGAATTTTAATTATGGCTAAATTGTGAAATTATTCCCACATGCTCTCAGCATCTGTTCCCTTCAGGAGCGCTGATTTATGGTTTCTATCAGCACAAGCAACCTGCTCCCCACTGCCTGTGATACACATATGCATGGTAGGACTGAGATGACCATTCAGTGCAGGCAGAGGGCCAATCTCCTTAAGGCTTGTCTGTTAAGTATTACCTGTATTGCACAAATATTATTAGTGTTGCAGAGAGGTTGCCAGTTGCCAGTTGATTCGAAAGGCAATATACTGTACCGTTCATATAACTACGACCCATTGGCCCATGAGCTAAACCTCATATGTGACCCTGGACCACAAAACCAGTCATAAGTAGCGCGGGTATATTTGTAGCAATAGCCAAAAATACATTGTATGGGTCAAAATTATCCATTTTTCTTTTATGCAAAAAATCATTAGGATATTAAGTAAAGATCATGTTCCATGAAGATATCTTGTAAATTTCCTACTGTAAATATATCAAAACTTAATTTTTGATTAGTAATATCCATTGCTAAGAACTTCACTTGGACAACTTTAAAGGCAATTTTCTCAATAATTTTTTTGCACCCTCAGATTCCAGATTTTCAAATAGTTGTACCTCGGCCAAATATTGTCCTATCCCAAACAAGCCATACATCAATGGAAAGCTTATTTATCAGCTTTCAAATGATGTATAAATCTCAATTTTAAAAAATTGACCTTTATCAATCTTGGTCTGGGCCAAGTCTCATATATGGAAATACTGTAAATCTAGCAATTATTTCCAAAAGAATCTTCAGTACTGTAATATGTTTGTATATTGTTGGCGGAGATGGAATAAAAATGTGTAGAACAGTTTTTGCTCATTTTGTGAGCCTTGGAGTTTGAATTTTCACACCATTTTCCCAACATTTGCTAGTCAATTTTCAGGTCCTTTCTGGCGCAATCCCTCGGAGAGCTTCTCCAAACACCTTTTGTGAAGAATCCCCAGCAGCGTGCTTTAAAATTGAGCAGAAAATCCCCCTCCAATGCTGTTTCGTTGAACCCGTCTATGTGACATGCTACATTCCTTCTGCAAGACTAGACTGTTTTTATTCTTGCGTGATGGTTTGATGGAATCTGATGCACACGGTTAGCTATTTCGCTGTTCTCGTGATATGTAATTCCCTCTTCCAACCTTATATGAATTTCAAAAGATCATTGAAGAGTTTTCTATACCCTAATGCACAGGCGGAATTTGCCTTTACAAGGAGTGAAGACCTTGTCAGAAAACAGGGATACTACAGCTGATGCTAGCCTGTCACTTGCATCTCCATTGGGCTTTGAGGGTTGAAACACACTGCAGAGCCTTTGCTACTTAATTACAATAGAGGCTAAACATTTCAGCCTTTCTCTGTTTGTTAATTCCTACACATTAAATCCCAATCACAACTGCATAAGTGACGCAGCAACAACAGCAGATTCAGCTATATAAAAAAATTATTGTGTACTTTTAACATGTTTTAAGTTGCAATGTAAAAACGAGCATTAGAGCTTCTACGGGAATTTTTTCAATGGCCTTATAACTGGCTCCAGTTTTACACCTTCTGGGAAACAGCATGGAATCCCAATGCACAACTTTGCCACAAATGTTGTGAAAGTTTCAAATAACCATGACAATGTTAGCCTTCATCTACATTGTATCTATCTGGATGATCTCAGCAGGGTCCAATCAGATCTGCTCTCGTCTTGATAGGTATGTTTGTGTGATATGGCGTACTGTAGTGACAGTCAATGCAGAA